>JAVHNF010003775.1:0-10041 GCA_034783455.1 Micropsitta finschii | reverse complement strand
TCTTTGAGAGCAAAATATTGAAGGCTGTTAGCAGATTTTTTTCCTGTTCTTTTATGTCAGCACCAAGAACCAAACTAAATGCTAACCTATGCCTTAGAGGGTATTCCATAAACTATAAAATGCAGCATACTTTACCCAAGAATACTAATTCCTTCCTATAATTAACCTCAGCATACATACTTGCCAACAGCAACTAGAGTTTACTCACAGACTATATGATGCAAGATAAATGCTACCCCTTTCTCCTCTATTAGTATTTTTTCTAATACATAATGCCAATTTTAGAAATATATTTGCCAGTTACAAGATCCTGTTTTGCAGCACAGAACACTGATGTTCCTTTACATAAACTTAAGAACAATGTTTTTTAACATCCTATTAATACCAGAAAAAAATAACAAAAACATTTTGCTACCGTTTCCCTCCAGGCACATCTCAACAGGAATCTCCAAAAAAAATAGCTACGCAGGAACTGCAAGGTGGAAAATTAGACATGAATTTGAAGAGGAGAAAGAGAGCTAAGAAAGGAGTAATGCGGCAGAAACAGAAACAAAGGACAAGCCCAGAAGAAAATTGCATGCATCCCTTTTCGTCAGTGTAAGCTTCTTGCAAAAACACATGTAACAAGACATCCATTATATAAAGGTTTAGGCTTTCCTGAAAAATGCTGATTTTCTCTGAAATGGTAACCTGATCTTCCGACTGTACCGGCCCCGTTGCTAGGCAGTCAACAAGTCTTCAGTTCTGTTACACCAGTTTAACAATCAGGAGAGAAAAGGCCTGCTGATCATTTCTTATGAAACTTTTGGTTTAATTCTTTTTTCATAAATGTTAAAGTAGTATTTATATAGGCTATAAACAAAATGGAAACCAACTTTGGATCCGGCATCAGCCTCACTGCTAATGAGAGACAATATGCTAGAAAGAGGCACTTTTAGTATTCTTATATACATTTCAAACCTCAAGTTTAACACTTCTGCTTCTTTTACCAAAAAAAAAAAAAAAAACAAAACTAAAGTATCAGTAGCTAACAAGACAGAGCTTTATAACAACGCTTCGGAAGTTGTGTGCATGCACATAGTAGTAATGGCTCAGTTACTCAGTTACCCTGAAAACACCAGAGTATAATTCACTCACTGCGTATGGGGCAGAGCAGGAAGGAACAGCACAATACAAAGCCAGAAAGTTGTTTGTAGCACAAGGACCAGCTACAGTAGAAATGAAAACATAAGCCCTCCCTAAGAAGCAACTTATCCCTAGATTTGGGACTACAGATACTGAATATCAAGATCTTCTTATACTCTACTCGCTGCTGCTTCCCAAATTTTCAATCATTTTTGGCATAACATGCATCTTAAAAGCTAAGCAGCTTACCTTTGTCAAACAACGTTCAATATCAAAACAAAAACACCAAAACAAACCTCTGGAAGACCCCATTTGACCTGACTATTGGTGGACATCCTGTGATGGAAGGAATACCATTAGAATAGTATTTTCCCATTTCATACACAGTATAGCACATTGTGACAGTTGAGCATCTCCTGTGCACAAGCTGAAGCATACGCTGAGGCTGAAGATTTGGAAAACAGACTACTACACAGTCTTAAGTATAAACATTCCCCCTGCAAGTGACAGATCAGTATTCTTAGTTAAAAATGGACAGCATCAAAACTAAAATTTTGAGTGGCCCTCAAACACCAGAAAAACCCCAAGACCTCAAGCCAGTAGAAGCTCCTACATAAGGCAGTCAAATTTACAACCAGTGTATACATTCACTAAGGAATAACATTTATGGGTTTTTTTTTTTGGTAAAACCAACAATCCAACATACTGCAGAGTCTGAATGTGAAATATAGGCACAAAATAGATTCTCTACTTTTCTTCAGTGTGGAAAACATAGCTATTTAACAATGTAATAAGAAAATTTACTATCAGGTGAGCAAAAATTTGTAACAATCTGAGTAAAATAAAGTACTGTATAAAGGTGCAGTATTGAGCAGATTTGATTTTGGTTTATACATACAAGTAAATCATGGAACCCTTCTCTTCTTATCTATAAAGTATTTCATACTATCAGTATCATTCTAGTTCTTCCCAATTGTCTGTAAGGTTACCTTTGCTTTGACGTCTAATACTAACCAGCTTGCCAGCTGATTTGATACTCCACCTGGAACTGTTTCCTGAGCTGGCCAGGTTGGTGTATTTTGTGGAGCCTTTGGTTTCATCTTCCCAGCCTGACCAGGCTGTATAGTCACTTAAAGCAGTTGCTGCATCACTGGTAGAGTCAGCAGCAGTAATCTGTGGTGGTTCCCATCCCTCAATCTCATCCGGTTTCCTAGATGGGACATTCTGCTTTATCACCAAACTGTCCCAAAAACCTGGCTTCTTTTCAGACTTCATCTCTTCCTTTAACTTTAGGTTTGTTCTAGAAAGTAACAATGATGAGGTGATTAATGCCTTCATTTAACAATGCATGTAATAGTTATTAATAAACATCTGATTGATTTATTATGTTTTACAGTAAGGAATGCTAATCACACAGCTTATGACAGCATATTCATTACTGTCAACTTCAGCGAAAACTTCATGCAAGCCTAAACGCAGTAGAACCTTACAGTGATAAATCATAAGTGGCCTGAGTATGGCTGTTTCCCATTATAAAAGAACTTATTCCTCACCACCACAGGGTGAATTGCAAAGAACTGCCTTTGGAAATGTATGAAGCATTTTAGCATGCATTAAAACAATTTAGGACTTTAACCAAAAAAAAAAAAGCCAACCCCAAAACAAACCCAGAGGTAGGACAGTAGAAGGAATATGAAAATGTTTTGTCTACCACCAGCTTTAACAATCACTCACTGTGTTTCTCAGTTTCATACACCTGTTATTACCTTGCCAGTCCAACCTTATACCCTAAAATAGCTGACATACACAGTATTAAGACTTTAAAGATACCAGCATTTTTTCATAATGATTTGCACTGTATTTTGAAAACAGCTGTTTCATATTTCTGCTAAGAACTCCCAAAATTCTTCTCCCAAAGCCAAGAAAAAAAATCTTTGTTGCAATTTATCTCTCAAAGAGACATTTGAAAGGCTACTTATATTATTACATTTCTTGACTCATTAATAACTTTTGATCTGAATTATTTCTTATCCCATTAGGAGCCTTCAATCTGAATTATTTCATATCTGCAGCATGGAGTATTTAAAATACAGAAGGTAAAATGTTTACCCACAAGTTGATATGCAGGGTTGTGTAGGTAATCAAATAACGGACCACAGGGAAAAGCTGAATACCAGTGGTGAAACTCACAATCTTCAGGGTTCAATGAACTAAACAGCAAATTGAAAGCATTATCTGCTGATAAATGCCTCAGGCACGAATAAACCATCACTGAAGTATTTTAAATATTTCTATTAAAAGAGCTTTATTCATTAAAGCTTGATGCTATCATATTTAAATAGAAACAACTGAACCAATACCTTTAAAATTATTTCTCCTTTACTGAATTTTGAATTTAGGATTATTCAGAATTTCCATCTTGCTGAAGCCAATCAGAAACTCTGAATGCTTTTCTCATATTGTGAGTAGCACACATGAAAAGTTGTATTTTTCTTTAAAAGAAAAGTGAAAGTCCTGGTATATAGTTACAGGAAAATACCCCCAACCTTAAAATACAGGCAGTTTTCATAGTAATGCTAAAACAGCTTTCCACATTTTTGGTACCTCTGTTTTCAAACTTCTGCTCTATTAATTGGGTTACTTGATTCTTACATTCAGCATCAATTGCAAAAGACCCTTAAAGCAACCTAGCATTTTAGTAACGCTCATAGCATTGTACGGGCAAAGTAGCTGGCAACTTCTGGGAAGTTCTGTTGAACAGGTTCAAATGAAAATGGAAATGTATGTATTTACATTCTAATTTGTTTACACATATCTACACACACAGCTGCACCTGGATGTATACACTTGCACTCTGAAATACCTAGATTTCAAAGTAAACTGGAAACAAATTATACTACAGCAAGTCTTATCAAAGCTAATGTTTGGCTGGAACAGCAATAATGATAGGTGGCACATTTTCTTCCTGTTTGTAACCAAGGTAATTAGGTAGCACATGTAGGTAAAGCCTACCTATACTTGTAACAGCAAAACATTCTGTCTTTGGGAGAGGTCTGTGCTGTAGCAGAACTGTTTCAAGTAAACACCTCAGTTCCAACAGGGAACATGTGCACATCCTGGTATAGCTACTCAAGCTTTTCAGGTGTAGGCAAGACCTCAAAATAAGAAGTAATGCATGTAAAAAAAACAGGTTTGTAAACGCACCAGAATTAATCCTTAAAAAGATATGGGGAGGTTATGACCCTCTTACTCAGAAACCTTTACCCCTTTTCTACAGTAAAAGATTATTATGCAGCTAAATTCCCTTTTCTTCCTGACAGACCTAAAAACATTAACAATATCCATCCTTTCCTAATACAGAATGCCTGACTCATTGTAAGCTTAACAGACACATAATTTTGAAATGCACATAGATCCTGCTCTGCGATTTAACTTCCAGGAGTTGAACACTACTTGTTCTCAGTGTCTATCTTAACTATTTTGCACAGCTATTTCCTATTTCAGTTTCTGTATTGCAATAGCAGAGAGACCAATTGTTTTTACTCACCCTTTGGATTTTGGAGACTTGCATCCTGCTAGCAATTGCTGTTCATCATCTTTATTGAACATAGACGTCACTTCCTTCCAACCCCGGAAACTTGCACCTTGAACCTACACAGAGAAGTAAACATCCTCATGAATGTGAATTAAAGAGTTACAAGCACAGAGCAGGGCTACCCTTGCTGACTCTAGGTGGCTGACAGGCAGCAGTGGCCCTCCTACCTCTGCTGGGCTATGCTGCTAGGAGCACGGCGGCACTATACAGCTTGCAGAGGTTGGCCAAAGTACAGGCTGGATGAACTGCAGCAAGAGCTCTTTTCTGCTGAGTAAGGACAACTGGGCTCCTGGATGCTATTCTGCAGGCACAAGCTGCTGGCTCCATTTTAGTATATGACTGCAAGAAGCAAACCTAGGCAGCTTAGGAAACGGGCTGAGGAGCTGCACTACACAAATGAAACAAACAGTGCTAGAAAGGGCCACAACAGACAGGACTGAATTATGAAACTTTTAAGATTTAACCTGTTTTTGACTCAACATTCCTATTTTCAACTCACCAAAACTACATCTTCTGGCCTTGCAAGCAAAAACTGCAAGAGCAGTGGCTCACCAGTGACATGGAACACTTGGCACTGGTTTGCTACAGTGTGTTCTCTAAATTTACTGCGACCATTAAACATGTAGCATAAATTACCTTTTCAATTTTGTTAGAGGTTTGATTTGCTCTCCCCAAAGTGGAAAGAAAAGGTATTGGGTTTTTCATTCTCACAGCACACTTAGGGACTCTAATAGAAATGCATGCATTCATGCTGAACACATGAATATGAAAGTTGCTGTTCTATCAAGCAGGGTCTAGTAAGAATGGCAGCATGACAGTCTGTCAGTGGTACTTGATTACATTAAAAAATACAACAATATCTTATGAAGTATAATAAACAATCAAAACAAAATTGTAGTTGTCAACACGAATGAAGGCTCATTCATCACCTATTATTATGCTTCATTCTTTTCAAAGAACTTATTGGTGCATATTAGTATCAATTTGACATTTACATTTTAATTGATTACAGTTTATAAATGGTACATCCACACAAATGTGTGAAACATCACCTGAAAATTTAGCACAAACACCCAATAGGAATATAGTGTTACTGCTAACCCTTCACACTTCAGAAACCTACAACCTCTACCACAGGAGTAAACCAGCACCCTTGTTATCACACGTTAGTCATGGAGTATTTCCATCTCTTGTTCTCTTGTTTCACTATGTCCTGTACCTTCACTTCTCACCCACCTTTCCTACTCACATCTGAATCACCTTGGATGCATCTGACTCAGGAAACATAGCAAGTCCATTTTAGGATTAGGAGGAAGGTCTGACATAGACTCAGTTTCACTTTGGTTAGATACAAACATGTATTCATCTTTGGGCAAAGCTCTGGCGAACTCTGAAGATGGAAGGCTGAGCAAGCTGAGAATAATTTCCAGCTCTTGTTCATGGGATATGGACAGACTGGGTACACAAGAATTAGGTTCACCACAACCCAGGCCTCTCTTACCTGCTCTGCTCACCTCCTCCTAAACTCATGCCTAATTTTACCATAACCCACAGCATTCCTCATGACTTCACAAGAAAAGCAAGTTTCTATGTATATTTTTTTCACTATGAGAATAAAGTGAGTACAGATTATAATAAGCAAACCCTTACGTTTAGTTTAATGTTTATTTTTTAAGTTAAAAATACACAAGCAGTGAACTTCAACTTGGTGTCCCTGTGGCAGATTCACCATACTCATCTCACAGAAGACTGGTACTGTCAGTGGTATAGAACAGAACCACACAAGCTGCTGATGACACCTTGCTATACAAAATTCTTGTGCTTAAACTACCAGCCCCACCAGGCAGTACTCAACATTTAATGCTTCTGTGGTGTAAATAATGGTCTAAACCCTCAATCAAGGCCTAATCCCCTTATCTGGTTTTGTTGTTTGGTTAAATTCTGTAACAAGTTTAACATGAGGATTTGTAACTCCGATTTGGCTTCCTTTCACTGCAAGGCACTTCATCCACAACAAACTTTCAAAACCAGGAATAATGCCCAAGGAGTTACCTGCTGAAGTCATCTGTTTAAAGAAAGAAAGAACGGGGAAAAAAAAGAAACACAACCTCTAGAAAGCACATAGCTTTTCATCTGTTAAAAAACACTTCATCTTCTGTTCTCTTACTCAAACTCTACTATTTCAGGCCTTTTGTTCCTTCCGGAACATTTGCTACCGTAGGCAAACCCACAGTTAAAAGCATCACATAATTCTTACTGCTTAAATCCTTTAGGCCTTTAAACTGGAAAAAGGCCCAAATATACCTCAGTGATCTAATTTATACCTAAGCATGTCTTTCTTCACTAATGATGTTTCATCAAGCCACTGACACATAATAAATCTGCAGATTAAAACCAAACCAAAACAAATAGCCAGCAACAAAACCAAAACAAAACAACCCAAAAGGGCCCTAGCAACAAATAAACCCCTTGTTACTGTTTTTCAGACAGCAACTTATTACAGAGAACCAGTTTATTTTAAATTATATGTGCCTTTATAGAACAGCATTGATACAGCATTGATATAAGACTATTTGGAGAGAAGCATTCATAAATACACTTACTGTAGAAAAAGACTCAGTGTAAAAACAGAATATACCTTCCCATACACTTCCTTTTAATCTAGAACCTCATACATACTTCACTGATACAACTCCAACCTTTGCTGCGGTGCTTCGGACACCCAAGCAATCCTCCAGCCAGAAAAACAAACCCCACCAAAACCATCTCATCATAAAATCCTGTTAATATCTTGCCACAAGCTTTCCATATTTTTAACTTCAGATGTTTTTAAATTTAATCTCATTAAGCCTGATGCTGACTAACAGATATCTTTAAGAACAATTATTAGAGGAGCTCTATTCACCATCAGGCAGACAGTATGTGCAGGTCTCCAGATAAAATTTACAAGCTCTGCACTCTTTCTCCCTGCACGTGAATCAAAACGTATGTTCCTATTGCACCATTCCTCCAATATTTCCATAAATAAGTAGGCCCATGATGGATCCATGGCATTCGGTAGATATACGCAAGGGTAATAATCACATAGCAGATTCTGATATATTCTTCTCTCAGCTAGTCCTTAGGGGAAATGCATGCTAAACCTTTAAGACATACTTCCACTGTGTATTTATTTGGGGTTTCCAAAGCAAGCACCGCAAGTTTTATTTACATAACAGCATCAATGTCTAAGCAGACCATATTTTGCTAATATCTGATAAAGTTCATTGCACAAAGCCTATTGCATATTAAATGTACTAGTCTGAAAGAAACCCCATAAGTGCAAGATTAAAACCAGGACCTCCGCCTACCACACCAGCACTGCTCTTCTGGAGCATCTTTTCGCTCAACTGAAAAGGAGCAAACAGCTCACTCCTGATAGTCTTCCCAGTGGTACAATACTTAAGAATATAAACCTTAACAAAAGAGGAGGTCAAATACTTATTTCGCACTTCCATAAGCTTGTTTCTAACTACTGTTTACATCAACAATCTTTGTGACTACAGCTATCACATAACTTTGTCATATGCCCCAAAACAAACAAATCCCTCAAAACAGTCTGCTGCATTTCTGTATCTCCTTTCAGTGCCCCTTACAGACTTCTAACCTTCTGACAAGCACAATCAGCGCCAATGCAGCTGGAACAGCTACAAATGTATCTGCTGGTAGGTACTGGTCAGGAATGAGGTCTTCCAGTCACCATTCTCTAAAACCATCGTTTTGACATGCAGCAGCTGCATAGCCAGAAAGTACCGGGAACCATCACAAAAAAAAAGATTAAGTGAATTCAGACAGCAGATCCATAAATGGATACCCTCTATTTAGAGGGATGCACCTTCCGATATCTCAAAACAATGATTCTTGATGTTAGGGAAAGAGGACCTAGAGACTAGCCAAGCTCTGCTTTTCCTTGAGCAGCATCTCCTACTGCCACAGTCAAGACAGACTGCCAGAGCAGATGGGCCAGTCTCTTGATTCAGAGAATTTCTTACATTCTTACAGAGCACATGGAGAAACACCCAGATCCCAGACCAATTAGCTTACTTGAAATGGATGTCCAAGAAAGGTCAGTAAATAAAGAAGAGATGATGTTTTGGTAAGCTAACTCCTCACAACACCAGAGACTTATTTTATGTAAAGAGATTGGAAAGTTATGAAAAGTATGAAAATACAGTACTGGTACGGTGTAAAGCATCAAGCCACTTGGCAAAAGTTCTGTATGTCATTTTTATGATGGAACTGTTTATACAAAAGTACTACTCCTAAATTTTAAAAACAGTTTATATACATAACTGACTAGCTTGTATCCTCAAACCCTTAAAGTGTTTTTCCAGGTGGCAGTGGAAAAAGAAATAATTCAACATCGAAAGTTCACAGACCCACAGAGTCTCTACAGCTGGAAGGACCTCTGAAGACCATACTGCTCAAACATACTGCCCAAAGCAGGGTCAGCTTGAGCAGATTGGCAAGGATCATGTACAGCCAGGTTTTGAGTATCTCCACAGCTGGAGAATCCACAACCTCTCTGGCCAATCTTTTCCAGGGCTTCACTGCCCTTATGGTGAAAACATTTTTTCTGATGTTTAAGTGATATTTCTTCTATCTCAGTTTGCACCCAAGAAAAGAGCACTATTAAGAAGGACTAGATTTGTTACATCAGATGTTAGAAAGTCAAAACATTTAGAGGACCAGGTTGAATGCTGCAGTCTACAATTTTTCCAAAATGCCAATGAGAAACAAAGCAGAAACTTCTCATGATGCCATTTCAGTATTCTGTGACATAGGATTGCACACTGGTCTCATGCCAATTTCACTGCGAGAGCATAGAGTATGCCCATCAGAATACAGTTTCTCCCATACCTTCTATTTCAGATTGTGAAAATCCATGCTACCCAATGCCATGTGCAATCACCTAAAAGGATCAGTAGAAGTGAAACCACACATATATTAATCCATCAACTCAGACTACTGCAAAACCATCATCTGCACCAACAGGTACCTAAAAAGCTCAAGCCTAGAACACAGGTTCTTCCCCTTCAGTAGAGGAAATTCCAGTTTACAAAGTACTCATTCTCCACCATGAGAAAGCTGCCATTTATTTAGTGTGCCTTCTGACACTGGAAGTACAAGTAGTCACTTCTAGAACATCATGCAAAGGATGCAGTCTGTATCCCTAGTCTGCTGTTTCTTCCCTTCTCTCCGCATTCCTCTTCAGTGAAATCATAAGTGTAGTCATAATCAAGGCCAAAACAGGAGGAAGGCTTCCCACAGACAGTCCACCC
>JAVHNF010003754.1:24848-38112 GCA_034783455.1 Micropsitta finschii | reverse complement strand
GCCAGTGCAGCATTTCCTTGCTTAATATTGACTTGTCCCAATGGGCTAAATATGGATCACTGGTCATGACTGTTTTGATGGCATCTGCGTGTGATTTACTTTGGTAGGTGAAATATTAATGACTACTAGGTACATTCAGCCAAAAGAATATGATGCTAATATGTGATGTCAACATAATACATCCATTAATTCCTAGGGAAATGCTGAAGGAAATT
The DNA here is from genome assembly GCA_034783455.1 of Micropsitta finschii. Taxonomy (NCBI): domain Eukaryota; kingdom Metazoa; phylum Chordata; class Aves; order Psittaciformes; family Psittacidae; genus Micropsitta; species Micropsitta finschii. The sequence goes on along the minus strand of JAVHNF010003754.1, from coordinate 37,897 downwards.
ACTTTTCAGAATAGCTTAGTTTCCTAGTTTCATGAAGGCTGTAATCCAAGGGCTACATAATGATCAGTGCCATAAAGGAACTTTTCTACATGCCCATACCTTGTCTGCCCAAGCCTGCCTAGCTTCATCTTTCATGCTGGGTAGGTTCAAAGGAAACTACATGTTGATTAGAGTTCAGGAACAGCTTAATCTTCCAAGTAAATGCAATAAGCAAAAGCACATGATCTCAAAGAGAAAAGAAACAGAACATGGATGCCACTCTTAGAAAGGAGGTGAAATAATTATACTCATTATTTCCTAATTTTTAAGGTGGGTCTCAGTGTGAGTGGCACAAGTGACAGTATGGAGTGCCATCCCAGTCCTTCTTGTCTCCCAAAAGACATTTAGCAAGCAAGGTGACTAAACACTAGCAGTTTATTCACAACCTTTCCTCCAGCATAAACCACTTGTCTCAACAGCAGAAATTGATAGTGTGTATGTCATTTGTCATCCATGAAGTGGGTATACAGGAATCAGGCTTGTATGAGGGTCTCATACTGGTTGGTAGGTGTCTTGCTGCTGATCATTGTGCTTGAATGCTGGAAGCAATTTACAGAGGTCTTTCATTTCCAGCGACATCTGCGTTCCATATTCTCTTGTATGGCTCTTTAAAATCTAGTTACTGTTATGATGTGACTCATGATGATAAGTCACATTTGACTTCAGTTAGGACTTGATTATTGTGTATTGATGTCTGTATGTGAAGTGCATCCTGTCACAGCAAAAGGTTTATACAGAGAAGAATAGATACGTAGTAAGGAAATGACAAGTCCTGTGCAGTGCCTAGGAGGAGAAGCAGTGCTCAAGACAAAATGGGTACTTTTATATATATTTATTTTTTAGAGATTTATTAAAACATTTCTCTTCCTCCTACTCAACTGGTGTTCAACAAACTGTACACTAGCTAAGGACAGCACCCATTGCAGATGTTGTTGCTATTTTAGCGTTGCTTAGATGTTCTAACAGATCCACTGCTCTGCAGTTCTTTACAGTGGAAGTTGCAAACCTAGTATAAGCATGACATGTGAGATGTTGCAGTTTTCTATCAGTATGGCGTGAAGCTAATTTTACTTTAAACTAGGTTCAAGATAAAATGTATTATTCCTTCTTGTTGCAAGTGCATAGATTATACATTAATTATCATATAATGAGTCTCCAGGCTCTGCTTTCAAAGTGAAGCTAATTGTTTCATTATGCTACATGAGGATTTGCACATAGTTTTGTCTGGACTGCACAGTTACCTGAACCAAACCAAGAACAATAGCTCTGTTTTGAGAGAAATGCTGTGTACTTTGTTACAAGTTGATGCTGATACCCTGGCTCTGTTTCTTTCCCAGGATGATCCTCTCACTAATCTAAACACAGCTTTTGATGTGGCTGAGAAATATCTGGATATTCCCAAGATGCTGGATGCAGAAGGTAAAGTAGAACCTAGTGGGTTTTAAGTTGCTTTTTCCTCAAGAAATTTCCCACTTCTTCTAGGTGGACATGTACTGTACAAGAATTCAGTAACCTCCAAATGCTGCCTCCATCACCACATAGTAAATGTATAGGGAAGAAGTTACAATGGAATAATGAATCACATGTTCAGCTCTCCTCTTCTTTCTGTGCCACTCGGCCTTCTGGGTCTGGTGTGGAGATCTTAACCTGGGGTTAGAACACTAGGCAGATATGGGTAACATCTGTCTATGTCCACTGCTGATGGAAGTGTTCCTTTTCAGGAATCAGGCTTAATACTGAATTAAAATATGGTGTAGGACTGTGTTCCATTTGTTCCAGAAGTATTTATTCCTGAGCTCTTTCTGACATTGCTGGCAATCTTCCTTCAAGGACATGACAGTAATATAAGCTGCTGCTTCTTAACTATTCAGAAGTGTTGGGCATGAAGACCCCTCTCTGACTGAGTCTGAAGCCCAAGGCAGAGATCCATGTTGTTCAAAGGTGCTTTCGCTACTGACAGTGACTGCTTCTCTGAGGCCACTGTGACAGCAAGGATTACTTTTCAGAGCCTTGTCAGGACCAGCTTGGCAATAGACTTTGAAGACTAACTCTGGAATACAAACAGCTGCCTGAAATAGTTGTTGGCTGTTTGCCTGAAGCCAGCTGTTTTCAATGGTAGAAGCTGTATTTCAGGCTTGGTTTGGACAACAGAAGCAGTTAAAGGCTTTTGTTAAATAAGGAAGTGAGGGGAACAAGTGGGAAAGGACAGCTGAAACCAGCAAACCTGTTTTGGGGGAACTAGGATGTTCATGTTCCTAGGTAGTATTTCCCATCCACAGGCATGAGTCTTGCTTTCCCTGCCTTCCTCATGCTGAGGTCACAAAAAATCATGAGGTTTCTGGAGTAGATTCAAATGCTTCCTGCCATTCTGTAGGAAATAAAGCCACCTCCAAATAAGCGGACCTAGTTTCAGATCTCATCAAAGCTAGCAGTGATGAAGAGGGCCCATTTCAGATGCTCACATTGCTTTTTCCTGATCATTCTTCTCCCTCATGGAGTGGAGTTAATGTGCATTCCTCCACACCATCAATTCTGATCTCTGGTGGTGTTGAGTTTCCCCTGAAACTAATGAAAGGGCCTTTTGGAATTCAAGCCATCATTGTGTGGAAATGGAGGATGAGGACATGGAAAGGAAGGCAGAAAGGATCTTTCCTGAAGAATTGCGTGGAGGAATTGCAGTATAATGCATCTATAAAAGCCATGTCAACTTGCTACCAGTATGGATTGATTCAACCCACCATTCACAGTAATGTTCTCAGGATGGGGAAGTGCTGTGACACGAGACATGCTGACATATGGCTGCATTAGCCTGGCCAGTCCATGGAAGCAATTTTGTCATGAGGGAGGGAACCAGGAAGGTGATCGTGGCTTCTGAGAGAGACACATCTTCAGGGGAATGCTGGGAAGCCCCGTGGAATTGCTGTGACAAGCATATACCCCAGCAGGCCTCCTGGACAGTTGTGGTTCTCCCTCTCTCTCCTTTGCTTTCCTCCCATCAGTTGATTATGCTCTTAACGTGAGGTTTTTTTTGACAGACATTGTTGGAACTGCCCGTCCTGACGAGAAAGCCATCATGACCTATGTTTCTAGCTTCTACCACGCCTTCTCAGGAGCCCAGAAGGTATCACAGGATCCCAAGCTCCCTCCACAGAGCACACCTGGTGCCGTTGCTAATGTCCAAACCTTTTTTTCTTTCTCTCTCTTCTCTCTAGCTACGGGCATCTTTATTATTATGTTCTTGGTAGAGTTGGCTGCTGGTTCAAAGTGGTGCCCCAGACATAATACGTGGGGCAAGGGAGCCAGGAGTCCATGTAGTCAGTGGTACTTCCAGTGGCACTTATATATGCCTGCACCTTGGCACACACACAAATATGAGGGATTAAGGAGCTCTGCCTTCTCCAAACTGCTGCCCTGACAGCTGAGAACCTGCACCCTCAGGTTCCTGGGAAGTCTGAGCTAGGACACTTGGTCTCCCAAAGGTGGAGGCCACCACATAGGTGCTCTGCTCAGCAGGACACTGCACCCTGCTCCCACTGGAAACAATGCTGATACCTATTCTTTTTCAAAGGTAGGGAAGCAGAGCTGACTTGGTGGTTTTATGAAGGATTCAATGAATGCCCAAGGCTTTATCTTTTACCTTACATATGCTGCAGGTTTCCACACCCTTACTTCAAGGCTTGAACCTGCTGCTTTCTCAAGTTGAGCCACAAATTCAGCCCCAGTCACTCGGGGCTTACAAAGCATGTCTAACAAGTACATCCATGATGATTTGCCAAACAGTGCATTGCTTATCATGCCTGAGAATGCCTGGTTTTGTTCATTTGGGTTTTTAATTCTTTTTTCTCACTCACCATGTTGGAAATAGGGCAGTTGAGTCCTCGCTGTGTCTGGCTTAGGCATTTTCCTGTTGGTAACGGAGTCATGTAGGGAAAACATTGTAAACATCTCTCTCCAAACCCAAGCAGCTGCCTGTACCCCAGTGCTGCAGGAACAGGCGGTGCGTGTTGCAGATACTGTGTAGGAAGCACACTGTGTAGGAAGGCTCTGATCTCTGGCTCCTTGGCATACAGAAAGGCCTTGAGCACAGGCATTCAAAACTCCAAACAGCCCATTTGCATCCTTGGGCCAGGCCCTCAGAGTGCAGCTGTGCAGGTACAGAGCCTGGACTCGGGGGGTGGGCGGGAGGGGTGCCGCTTTGAGCCACAAGCCAACGCTGCTAGCCACCTTCTGATCCGAATTCCCAGCTCTCCGCATGGAAATCTGTTTGGCCTGTCCTGCAATGCATGATGGGAAGTTTTCTCCCCCTCTCTCACGCCACCCATGATTGTTTTGTTTTATCCTATGTGCTGCTTCTTACTTTATCCTTTCAACCTCTTTTCCTTCTCTGCACAGATATTATAGGCACGCTAAGGCCGGATGAGAAGGCCATAATGACCTATGTCTCATGTTACTACCACGCCTTCTCAGGGGCGCAGAAGGTGAGACTTTACCACTAACAACTCCCTTCCCTGTCCCTGCCCTGCCCACCACTCCTCTCCACCGAGGAATGGACCAGAGCCCCCATCTGCCCCAGGGCATTTGCAGGGAAGCCCAGTGCATCTAGTGATGTGCTTGGATGTGCCATCTGTAATCTTGCTGGAGAAGTGATGTAAATGTCTTATGACAGACTTGAGCTGCTCCTTCCTTCTAGTTCCGCACCCTAGCAGTGGAGAAAACATTTGGTAAATCTGGCATCGAAAGATGAATGAATACCTGCTCTGACAGTCAGTACCATTTCACTGACTAGTGGGCCATCCTGGCCAGTCAATGCACTTCCAGTATTGCCACAATCAGATCAGCCTGCTCCAGGAAATCAGCCTGTCCTCCTTGAGCTGCCACCCTGCCTTCCACACTCAGCCTCCACTATGTCAGTGGTCTTTTCCTAGGCTGAATCATCCGTGAGCTGGTCACATAGCACTTTTGTGCTCCAGCCACAAAATCTATTCCTACCAGGCTTGAGCTTTCCTGAATTCATACACTTCTCCATTCCTTGCTTCTCGCTAGTGTCCTGGGTTCAGCAGTAGCAGTCATTTTTCTCCTTCTTAGCATCTGGTGCTGGACACCTGGTAATTCCCTTGTTTCCCAAACTCCATATATGTTTTATTTCTCTTTCCTCTGCTTTGCCCATTCCCATAACTTCAGTCCTGCCTCTGCTTCCTCTTGACTCCAAAGTCTCTTTGCCTGGCATTGGGACATTTGTCCTCAGAGGATCCAAACAGTCACAGTTTGCCTTTGGTCAAACTTCGTCCAAATCAGCAATTACCCTGCAGTCCAAAGGTTCGTCTTTTCCTCCCATACCATAGCCTGGCTGGGCTGCAGCCTTTCTGTGAGATCACTGCTAATTTCAGGTTGTTGGCTTTGGAATAATAAAATCCGAAGTTAAGACTTCATTCTTCAAGTTATGAACATATGTAAGATCTCCCTGTTCCCCCAGCTACAACTGTTTTTTCTCACTAGGCCTTTTCTATTTGAGAGGCAGTCCGTGTGTTGCCCAGCTTGAGGGCTAACTTGACTTGAGGAAGAGCCCATGTCTCTTGTACAAAACAGTGCTGATGGTTGCAGCCTTGAAGAAGATACCGTGCTGATGCCAGCTTTCAGAGGGCAAATGCAGGCAGGAGGTTCCAGGGAGCAGCTCTTTAGATCAAGCTTTTTGTTCTTTGCCCTGTTCCATATAAATTACATGATACTGTCTTGTTTCCAAGGAACAGGGAACGTGTCCCACAGCAGTGCAGCAGACTTGCCTGTTTGGCATTGTTTATGTAGTCATGACTTTTCCATGAGGATCCTGCTTTGTGAATACTTTGAAAACCTTCAGACCAGGCTGCAAGCTCCAGCTAGCCGATACTTGCTCAGGAAGACTGTAGTCTCAGAACTCATGCCAGCCTGGTGATAAGATCTGCTGTTTGCCAGGTGCCCCTGAGGGACTGCTCTATGCTGTCTGCTTAATCTGAAGAGCTCCAGATTGAGGAAATGGCAAACTACAGTACAAGGAGGGTTGTGGCCTGCTGCATTAACAGCCCTTGCCAATCCCTTCCTCTTCTCTCTGCGCCCATTCTATGATTTGGAAACCTGCTTAGCAGGTCACAAGTTTTCATCAGCAGTTTAGTTTGGTGCTAGGTTTCCTGCAATAACTGAAAACAACCTTTTATTGCCTCAGGACCTGAACCAAGTAGCTGGGGCAAGAACTAGAGATGGAGCTTCTTTGTCATGGAATCTTCAATCTCACGTAGTCTAACTGGCTTACAGGGAAGATTAAAAATTTAATAGTTTATTCATTTTTTAGCAGTTCTGATGGGTCAGCAACTCAACTGTGCCCTGGCAGGAGGGGCACAGCTCCTTTTTGGAGCTGCCCTGGCCATATGTTAGCCAGCCACTGAGTGACACAGCCTCAAACACCCAGGCACACACAGTGATTACTGAGTACAAGTGCCAGTCAGATTATAATGTGTTGCTTCCTCGTGCACGGTTAGGTGACTTACTCTGATATCGCTCCATTTTTCATTCAGATTTTTCATTACTGCCACCAGTCCTGAAGGGGAAGTCCCATGAGCCGCTTTCTGCTTCTTTTACTCTCTTATACTGAGCCTTTGAAGGTACAGGGTCCCCAGCCTGATGTGTGTGTAGATCGCTGCTTTTTCTTTAAGCTATTTTTATATATATATTTGTAGGTATACTTGCTTTGGTTGGTTTGCTTGTTTTCTAACTGCTTCTGACTTTCACACTAAATGCATGCAACTACTGGTTGGCTTGATATTTTGTAAACTTTGATTTCTGGGTTGAAAAATTCTAACTAATGTTTTACCATTTTATTAAGAGATTGTGTTTGGCATACAGTATTCTGGAGTATAGCCTCCTGAGGCTAGAGGACAACAACTGGCTGGCATCTTCCTACGCTGCACACTGTGGGAATGCCTTTCTGTATGATCCTTCTCATCAAAGAGACCTGAATCCATAAGCCAGAGAGACAGCTAACTCCACTTCCATCCTAAGCAGTCCAAGTCAGGCTTGAGAAGTACAGAATAGACAAAAGGCAGAGAAATTACCATGACTTTGGCTATTCAGCTTTCCATTTTGAGTACAACAAACAGCACATGCGTACCACAGAGCAGTGTGGTAGCAAGCAGAATGCCCTGGGCTTGCCCTCCTCTCAGTCTCAGTGCAAGCTGTATAATGTTCCAGCATAATGCTGCACTGAAGCTGATCAGCTCACACAGGTTCTCTGAGAACACAGGTATGCAGCTTCCAAACCCTAGGATGGTGCATCTTCTCAGTGCTCTCCATGCCTTGTGGGCAGCCTTGCTTTTTTGGAGCCAGCGTGAGCATCCTAAATGCATTGTTGCCTTTAGCAGTGTGAGGAAGCCAAAATAACTTTTTTCACTCCACTAATGAAGGCGTGGGGGAGCTGCCTTGGTCTCATGTAAACATCTTGAGAGTGCTATTCTTCTTTTACCTGAAAGTGTTTCATGGAGGTTGCCATCACCATAGATCAGCTTGTTAGCAGCAGTGCAGGAGGTATTTGTGGAGCTTACCTTGAAACCACATGGGTCCTTTTGTCCTGCCTTCCTCAAAGCAAGTCAGTGTAACATGTTGCTCATGACATTAGCAATGATAGCAGCCGCTGTTAGGAAGCAAGTACTGGTAGGGAGAGAAAGCATCTACACTTCAGCCATTAGGTTAATACAAATAATGTCATAATGATGACATTCAAAGGCTTTTGTGTTTGGACAGATGTTCAACATGCATATATGCACACACACACACACACTTAACTTGGGCAGCGGGAGGAAATCTGTTGTTGGATACATGTAAATATGCCTCTGTGAAATGGGCTCCCTCCTGCACAGCTGGCTGCAGTGAACTCCTGGGGTGTAAAAAGAAGAAAGTTAAGGGTGTGCAGGGAGCTCCACTCCTGGGACAGTTGAAATAAACATTTGGCACTGTCAGTTCTCTCCAGTCACTAAACACATCATAGTGGGGCTCTGGCAATGTCTTTTTGACATACTATTTGATCCCATATCTATAAAGTTTTCTCTGGATATCAAAAAAGTACTCCATTAAAGTACAAACTGTGGTTAAGAACAGAACAAAGTACAAGCTTTCTTAAATGTGAGCATTGTTTGCAATTTTTTTTTAAAGTGAAATTGCTCTTTCTCCTATACAGATCCCTCTGATGTGTTTTAAATTAGTTAATACCTATGCATCTGCTAGCTGGCTCACTTTAGTGAAGGGACAGATGACTGAATATATGTTCTTACAGCTTCTTACAAATGAATAAGATTGCCAGATCCCCTGGGACCTTAGCAATCCATACATCCCTGTGTAGCCTATGACTTTACTGATATTCTTGCCGCCTTGCATCAGCTGCAAAAATTAGAGGATTTTTCTGAAATGGCCTTGAATTGATTGAATAAGCAGATAATAAAAGGCCTTTTAAAAATAGAAAAAGGTTGAAAATTGCTAGCTATAAGCTCAGCAAAACTTCTTTTGGCATCAGTCTCACACATAATTTAAAGGCAGGACACAACATTCACAATTGGTCTGTTGTAGTGTTGGCATGTACCCTCTCCTCTTCATTTCCACTTAGCATCTGTAAGAAGGATTACTCCATAGGGACCCTGTGGGTAGCACTAGCACCTTCCCCAGGCACCAGGGCCATAGCTGTACTGTGGTAGGATGGTGCTGAGCAATGCCCTGACATCCATCACATGGACACATCCTCTAAGGATTTGTGGCATGGCACCCACCATGATAATGATAAAAGGAGCTGATACCCATAGATACATGCTGTACAAAGACCAGCCTGCTCTATGTTCCCCATGCCAAACAGATGCATGGCACTTGAGGGCAGAGCGTCTGCTCCTGAGTTCATAGCTGGGATTTTTCTGATCCTTACTTTGTTCCAAATTCATGTTGTAACATGTTCAGCTCCCTGCAGAGAACAAGGCTTAGGTTCCACAATGGAACAAAAAAAAAACCAACAGGCTCTTTTTTAGTGAGACTTGTTTTGGAAGAGTAAGCAGAAAGATTACACAGAAAGAGGAAAAGAACATCCTCTTCTCAGCTGGATCATGAGACCCTGAATATTTTGTAGGTGTCATGCAGCAAGATGCTGGAGGAGGTAGCCCTGTAATTAGTGCCAGAAATACAGGGAAAGCTGGAAGACAAGCTGGGCAGAATTTAAGGTTAAGAGGAGCATCTGCCATTGTGTCTTCCATCAGAATTATGACACTTCCAAAGTCCATTCTAAGGATTAACTCTGTTTAGGTAGTTCATTTTAGGGTAAAAACATGTAGAAAGTCTCACCAGCCTGACACTACTCTGTTACTGGTGTTGCAGCTCTGAATGCTGTTGAGGGGAGTGGAGGGGGTGGCAGAAACCCTCTATCTTTGTAAAGAGGCAGCCAGGTTCCTTTTGGTAGGCTCTCTCCTAGAAGCAGCTTCAGAAAAGGCATAGAAATGTGGCTGTTCTATAACACACAGGGTGGGCTCAGAAGAGCTGAGAATCTCTGAAGGGATGTATTCACCTGAGAAAGGAAAGATGAATCAGGTCAGATGGAAAGCAAAGCGGTCAGGACAGATGTTTTGAAGCATGGACAGGTTGCTAGAGCCAAGGGTAGGAGACTTTACCCACAGGTACGTAGCAGGAAGCTAAGCCACAAGCTTTGGTTTGGTTTATTTTGTCTTTTTCACACTTTTCCCTTCTGTTTTATTTCTCTTCACCAGGCGGAGACGGCAGCAAATCGTATCTGCAAGGTGCTGGCAGTCAACCAAGAAAACGAGCAGCTCATGGAAGACTACGAAAAACTGGCCAGTGATGTAGGTGTTGGTTTCTGGGTGGTGCTGTGTGGAAAGGAGTTTCATTTAACCCTGATAACTAATCCTGGGGAATGCCTACTGGCCGGTGTTTCCCTGGAGAATTGTTTTCCTTCTCCTCTAGCTTGAGAAAAAGTAAAGATTGAACTTACCTTAAAGGCAAGGACAATCTACTTTAAAGCAGAAAGCTCCCATTGAGCAGCTCTGAGATTCTCATTTTATTAAGAGCAGCCACAGAAATGCTAAAATTAAAGAAAAAGTCAAGCTGGTTTAACTTGCATTCCTCAGGACTATAAAACTTTGTAACATCTTTCATTCAAATTGTATGCTAATACACTGCAGAAGTCAGAAACTGGATCAGAGAGAATGGAAGTTAGAGATAATTGAGGAAAGAAATGTGCATTTGCTGACCGTAGGAAGGAATCTCTGTAAGTTACACGCTGGAAGCTGCTTTGGTTAACTGAGAAAGACTGCTGACAGTCTGACAGCCATGGAGCTACAGAAGTGACCAACCATGGATTGGACTATATTTATGGAATGTAAGTAGGGAGAAGAAGATGGAGAACAGAAAGGCAAGCGTAGCCCAGGAGCCTGGTTTCAGCCTGGTCTGAAAAGCATAGGACATTACTCTGTTCACACTATAGACTGCTCATTGCATTAGCATTTTGCCAGCTCCCCATGTAGCTTTGCTAAGGAGGGCTATTCAAATAGCAACACTGATTTCAAGGAAGCTAGAGTGAGACAAGCACAACTGGAGGCAAGAACTTGATTTCTCTTGTCAGACTGTTCTGGAAATAAGAGTTACAGCATCCTTCAGTTATTCAACAGTCCAGCAAAAATCTAAGGCTTTAGTGTAAGCTGAGGACATAGTTTGGTCCTGACTGTGCAAAAGTTATGCCTTAAGCATGTTGGGTTGGCAGTGCTGCAACAAGCAGTGCTATTTAGTTTAGTGTGGTAGGGAATGGGCTGCTCATAAAAAAAGCTGGCAAACTTTTCTTTACAAGCCCTGCTGGTGGCAGAATCCTTCTGACAGCAAACATAAAAGTAAATGGTCCCTAATGAGATCAAAGCAAGACCTGTGGTTTAAACACAGTTTTCAGTTCAAGGCTTCTTGTTGTTGCTCTTTCCAGCTGCTGGAGTGGATCCGTCGCACCATCCCCTGGCTGGAGAACCGGGCCCCAGAGAACACCATGCAAGCCATCACTCACCAGGCTTTGATTACGGCCACAAAGGAGCCTTGGAGGAACCACGGGGAAGCTGGAGGGAGGCAGGCAGATGATGAAAGAGCTGTCAAATGGGATTAAACAGTAACCATCTCCCCTACTGCTGGGCGGTGGGAAGGGGGACAGATTGTACTGGATTGTAATGCAGGAGCCCTCCTGCTGCTGAAGCCTGCCAGCCCCATCCTCTCGCGGGCCATGGCACGGCCGGGCAGCGGGCCCTGAGCCGCGGTGGGCAGTGCTCAGCAGCCCTCTTTACATGCACCCACATCTCACAGCATCACCCCGAGCCCTGCGGGAGACCCGTACATCTGCTGAGGGAGCTGTCCCCCAGGTTCCCAGGCACCCACAGGGTATGTGGCATACATGGGCATGGCGGCCTTGGGACCCTCTGGGGATGCTGCTGTCCAACATCCCAACAAGCCACTTCCACAGGATCTAAAGACCAGCTTTGCTGGTGTGCATCCCAGTGTGTGATTAAACCCCAGGCAAGGACTCCCCCCACCAAAACTGGGGCTGCCTGGCATAGCCGGGCATCTCATTGTTCCTTGTGCATCTCCCAGTTTTCGGATGTTCTGACATCCCCTCCCGGGGCCGCTTGTCACCACAATGGGTGAAACAACAGGGTAGACCTTTCCCCATGGCCGAATACAGCCAGAGCCTGGGAGCACTGGGATGTGGCTTCCCGCAGTCAGGGGGACAAGCAGGAGACAGCCAGGGGGACCCAACCCTTGGCTTTCCGAGCACCCAGGCCATTGGGGAGCCCTGATCACCCCCCCCCTCCCCATGCCCGCACTGCGCGGGAGCCCCCAGCTGGGTGCTGCTGGGCAGGACCCTTCCAGAGCGCCAAGTCCTCACCACCCACTGTGCCAGTGGCACCTCCAGTTTCTCACAGCACCCTCTTTTCTGAGCCATTCGTCACGGCCCTCAGCACAAAAGCCAGGGAGAGAAAGAAACAAGGAGTAGGAAAAGGAAGGAAGATAAAAAAAAGAAGAATAGGGAGAGAAAGGGAGCAAGAAGGGGAGAAAGAGGGAGGAGAAGGCGTGAAAAGAGCCAGCTCTCTGCAGAGAGGGGAGGAGGGGAAATTATGAAATAAATGAAGCACCTCGGTGGTTCGGGGGGCACTGGAAGACAGCCCTACCACGGCTGAATTTTAAACGCCTGCTGCACAATCGGTCCCATTTTGCAAAGAGAGGAAGCTGTGTCCAAAGACCCTCATGTTTATTCATGAGGTGCCTCGCTGGCCCCTCCCACCCTATTGTCTGGGGGTATTTATTTGGGGGCATCTGTCTGGCCCAATGAATGGTGGAGGGGTAATAAATGGGATGGTGGGGCCGGGGAGGGGAGCTGGGAAGCCCAGCCAGGCGGTGGGCTGCCCTGTCTCCTGACCCCCTTCCTGCTCCCCATCTCAGCCACATGCCCCATGGGGGTGTCGCTGCCCCCCACAGAGGACTGCAGGCAGGGCTCCCCAAAGACCTATTTCAGCCCAGAGGTGTCAGGGTGAGGGGAACTGGGGCAGGCCTGGAGGGACAAAGCTGAGTGGTGGGGGCACTGGGTGCTGCTGGAGGCCAGGAGAGCAAAGAGCGGGTGTCCCCAGGGTGCCAGGGCAGCAAAGCCAGGACAGGACACGGAGCAAGGCATGGCTCTGGGAGCAGCAGCACGGGACAGGGCCCACTGAGCTCTGGGAGCAGCAACCAGACCCTCCATGGGCAGCAAGGAAGGGCAGACAGGGCTGCTTCAGGAAAAGGAGCTGATTGAACCACGCAGAAGGGCAGGAGGCTCGCTGGGGACAGGGTGGGCAGTCTGCAGTGGAAGCCTGCATGGGAAGCAGGAGAACTGCTTCTCACGTCAGCTGGGCCAGGCCATTGCTCTCCTGCCTCTCTTGCTGGAGAGGAGCAAGGGCATTTACCACCTTTATGAGCCTGACTTTAGGATTTTC
>JAVHNF010003754.1:0-12831 GCA_034783455.1 Micropsitta finschii | reverse complement strand
CGTGGTCATGCAGTTCATCAAGAATAGCACTACACAAGGCTCTCTGCCCCCGTGGCAAACGTGCAATGGGATGTGGAGCATTTGCTCCTGAGCATTCAACCTTTAACGCCCACCCGGGCTTCACTGCTCCTCGGGATGATGCATCGCTCTGTCGGGTGATGCTCAAGGCCAATGAATGGGAACGGGGCCCTGCTCCAGTAATACTTGTAATACACTGAGTAGCCAACTACAGCGATGACTTAATTCAAGCATCTGGTCCTTTCCCCTGCAGTTGGCAAAGGTTGCAGCATTTATGGCTTTGCTGGTGTGCAGACAATGAGATTCTGCATGCTGCCTCCCAGCCCAGACCTCCGGCTGCTGCTGCCGATTGATGGATTCCTCTCCAAGGTTCCCTCGTGTCATCAAACACCCGTTTGGACAGGCTTTAAACAGGCAAACACCTTCCTGGAAACAGCAGGTTGTGCCAGGCGCCTGCAGGCATGTGCTCAGTGTCATTCTGGAGGTGCCTGTGGGATACCTGGCACGCTGGGGTCTGTCTGCCCAAGCATCTCCTGTCTGCATAGAGGCAAAGGCTGTGCCCCTGGAGAGGCACTGTGTTCCTCCTGGAAGCAGATTCCCTCTGCTGAGTCCCAGGCACCAGTAAAACAAAGGTATTTCTTCTATTGCCTTATGGATTTAGTGCTTGTGTCTTGATTTCTTGATAGATGTTGTGAATGCTCCATCCTTGGCAGTGTTCAGGGCCAGGTTGGACAGGGCTTTGGGTGATGTGGTCTAGTGGGAGGTGTCCCTGCCCATGGCAGGGGTTTGGAAGTAGATGATTTAAGGTCCTTTCCAACCCACACCATTCTATGATTCTTTAATTCTATGATTTTGGGCTAGTTATGAGGAGGACAACTTTGTGAGTGCTTGTAGCATTGTAGCATCAGCTACAAGAGATGGCTCATGTATGCCCATCATTACACGTGCTTACTGGCTTGGTGCTGACCTGCCTTCACTCTCCTAGATATGATGGGAGAGACTGTAGGGATGTGCAGCCATGGAAATTAGTATTCTCTGGGATATTTAATAGATGACCTTAGGGAGAAGAGCTGGATTTGCTGAATGTTCATCCTGCTAATTCCATGTCTTCCTGCGGGGAATTCTCTAGGTGGAGGTAAGCTGGATGTGCCAAGAGACCCCCAAACTTCCCCTTTGGATGGGTAGAGGGCAGAGTGGGTACTGTATGGTTCATGGTTGTCCCCAGCCCTGGGGGACCTGCATGGCTGTCGAGTGCTCCCGGCAGTGCCTCCACGGCGCAGCAGAGCCAGGACCTGTTGTCTTTGGCTGCGGTTGTGTGGTGCAATGGGTGGGGTTTCTTGTGCTTTATCTGATTGAAACCCTTCCATGTATTTGCAGCAGCCAAGTCACAAAAGAACAGCTTTCAGGGCTTGGGGATGGGGGGGGGCATAGAAAACCCGGTAGAAACTGTCTCTATGGCAGTGTACCTCCCTGCTTGCACCAAGCTGGCCACTATCACCCTCAGGCAGCCGTTGTTTGGAAGGTATCCAGGAGCTGAGTGTAATACTTTGGCAGCTGAAAATTGCTCTGTAAAGGCAGAAAACATACAGAAAATCAAGTTCACAAGGAGATCATCGTTAAGTGAAGTGTTTCCTTTAAACTGTTCCTAAAGATAAGAACTGGGGGGCAAGGAGGACTCTGAAATGGAATTTGTCTTGTACATACTGTGTCTTCCCGTGACGGTGTCAAAAGGCTGAGTTCGTGTGAATTGTGCCCTGAGTGTGAGTGTCCTACTTTGGTCGGTGCCCAAAGCCCACCGTCATTAATGGGAAGGCTCATTATTGACTTCAGTGGGCATCTGGAAGACTTGCAAGAGCTGACAGCAGGAGCAAAGCAATTTGCCAGAGCACATTACCTCCATGGTCTGTTGGGCAAGGGCAGGGTGGCTGCGAGCTGTAGGGCTGTACCCATCCTGGCCTGTGTCCTGTGCAGTTAAATCCTGGTGCTCCTTCCCACGTGTGGCCTCACCAGGGTGGTTGACACCTTTGGTACAGATACCACAGCTTCCTTTCTCTGCCTATCCTGTCTCTAAACCCCATTTGTTTTTCTCCTTCATGCTGGCTCATATGGCAATGGTTTTCCATCACCTGCTTGGATGGCATTTAACAGCCTCCCTGACATCCCATGGTACATTCCCCAGGCAAGACGTGCGTGGTAGACTGTGGGCACCGTGAGTTACACCAGCTCACGTTGAGGGCGTCCTCAGTCCCCCAGCCTTACCAACATCCTCTGTGGAGCCAATCCATCAGTTTGCTTAAGGAAAATCGCTTGCACTCACCAGCCTTCGCAGCATCTCTAAAGGTCAGGAAGAAGAGAGATTGCTGTCTCTTCCTCCTGGGAGCCACCTATTTTTCCTTGGCTTATTTTTTTCTCTCTTTTCTTGTCTTAATCCATCTGTCATTGCTATTTTTGTGTCTAACTACATACACATCACTTCTCTGTACTGCTTCCCCTCTAAATGTACTTTGGTATCTTTACCTTCTTAATTCTCTAATTGTTTGTCTTGGGAGAATCCTTTCATGTCTTCAAACTATTCCATTTATTTGTGTCACTTAACATTCCTTTCCTTTTCTACCCCTCAATCTGTCTTGTTTGCTATTTTCATTCCTTTTTTTACCATCGATATGTTCCCTGTGTGTAAATATTCCATGTCCAAAACCAACCTTTGCTTCTTCATGGTTCACAAACTACTTTTTCCTCTATTGTTTTTTATTGTCCTGTAAATCTTTCCTTCCATCTCCTCCCCTCTGAAACTCATTCTTTGTAATGTCTCATGTGGGTTCATTGGTTCATTTCTCCCTGGACTGGTCTCCCTTTTCTTTCTCGGCTTTCTCCATCTTTGCATCATTCCCTGTAGAAGAAGACTGGTATGATGGATTGTGAAGATTTCCGAGCCTGCCTTATCTCCATGGGTTACAATATGGTAATGTAGAGCCCTCTGTCACTCCTGTTCAAAGTGATTCTTTTAGGCATCTTCAAAAATAGAGAGAATGTGCAGTGAATCTAGGTAAATATATAGCTTTATCTTCCAGAACTATCAGCAATGTTGTATCTAGTATTAGTGGTATACATAAAATTCTTGTCTCACAGCTGCAGCTGAAGTTAAAAATATTAAAGTCATTGTCTAGTTTCTGTTTATTTCAGATAAGAATTATATTTATCAAACTGTGTAGCTACAAGTGGAAAAAACAATAAACTTCCTCTTACCAGTACCTGTACTCTGCACAGCACACACAGCCTCCTCAGCATTAAGTATCAGTTGAACTCGTCTGGAAGTACACATGACCTGAGTTCTGAATACTCTCAAATGCTACTCCACTCATTCCTACCATTTATTTCACATCTCTCTTCCTATACATGTAAGTTCCGGTTCCAGTCATCCTCCCTGTACCTTTTCCCTCACCAGCATATTCAGAACAGTAACATGTGGCACCTTGAGGGGCACAATAACTAATAGATATAGGAAGACTGATGCTCATCAAAGGGCAGAAGATCATAGTGCAGAAATATTCACCTGTGCTCTTAGTGTCTTTGACCCTGATGTCAGGCAGAGCAGTGTTTATACAACTTGCTCATCAGCACAGTAAAAATACAGACCCTTCAATGTAGCATGCCAAGACACAGTAACATTTGATTAGATACTGCAGTTACTCTTGAAAGTATACAGTTCTAGATGCGTTAGAAGAGTCTGTTCCCAGGAGACTCAGCTCCACTTTCCCCTTCTCCTTACACGGGGAAGAAGGAGTCCCGGAGATAAGAACAGATGATGTTTTGTTTATATGCAAAAAAACCCCATCAAACTACACTGCAAGGTAATGGCTTCTGTAGCAAACATCTCTGTAGGAACTTTCCTATAAAGGCCTCTTCCCTGGGCCACTCCAGATAAGCAAGTGCTTCTTTCTAAAGCCTGTCTAGTTAATATGAATCAGATACTACTAAAGACCCCAGAGACATTTCTTCTGGTGGTTTCTGTTCTGGCAGATGAAGAGAACTGTAACAGTTCTTTTTTTAGCAATTGAAAGTAAAAGGATTTGAGGAATGCAGATCTTCCAGTATTGCTACAGACATCTAGCATGACACGTGTTACAGGGAAATTCGTGTCTTCCCCGAAGTCTGTGTAATTTTGATCCCTGCTTAATAAGCATTGTCCTCGAGCAAGACGGAGCCTGGATGTTATCCTAGGGCATAGCTGAGAATATTTTATCCAAAGGACAAAATGAGTGGCAAGCATTTGTACACAACAGCAAGTTAAAAAATAATATCCTGATAAAGAAAAAAGAACAAAACCTAAAAGTCATTTCTGTTAGGCTTTGTTTCTCTAGCTGTGAAATGTGCTGCTGAACAGTTTCTGCCCACTTTCATAGCACGGCTGCCCAAATGCCCAGGCTTACATGACTGTGTTGTTCTCCAGGGGGAGGCAGAGTTTGCCCGCATCATGAGCATCGTCGACCCTAACCGTTTGGGTGTAGTGACATTCCAGGCCTTCATCGACTTCATGTCCCGGGAAACAGCAGATACAGATACTGCTGACCAGGTTATGGCTTCCTTCAAGATCCTGGCTGGAGATAAGGTCAGCATCCACACCTTCCTTTCCTTCATCTGCATTGTTCCTGCTTCCCTTTTTCTCTCTTGTCACAGAGAGAAAGTGTCAAGGGAAGCACTGTGTAGCATGTAGGGTATTTTCACAGGAACACTGTGCAGTGCTGGAGGGAGTGCAAGGCTAAAGTGTGGGTTAACAAGCAGCCTGCCGCAGCACTTGAAAGTCTTGTTCAGCTGTCAGTCAGAACTTTGCTGTCCACTCTTGCTTTATTTAATTAAGAGTTTGGTTGCAATTTGTTATTTTAAAATGTATGAACAAATCCAACAGATGGTTCTTGATTAGTCTTGAAAAACTCAATTACTGACAGTTGCAAACTTGAGATGACCTTTCTCAGATATACAGGTGTCACTATCAGTTGTTATACAAGCAGTGGTAGATTTTCATTGAAGAATTGCTGTATCTGCAAGAGGAGCATTTTTTAATCATAGAAATTGGTCAAAAGCAGGAAAACTTACAGGATGATACTAAAAGTGCTAATTTCCTGAATTTACATTATCAAATGGATGGAACCAATTGATAGAAAAATTATGTAACCTTGTTTTTCTTATATAACAATCCCTACTAATTTTTTTATGTAATTGAACAACTAATATGTACATAAGCTATTGATATATCTCTATATTTGCTAATGATTTTATTCATCTCACTTGAAATGTCAGATAGCATTTCTCAGTAACAAGTTATCCTTAAATCCAGTACTGGTTTCTATTTTCACTAATAACCTTTCATAATCTATAACATAAAAACCCATAATGACTGTCCTTTAGGCACCTACATGACTGAAGCCAGTCCTCTCCTCTTTCAAGACCTGAAAAATACGCATTATTTAGATAAACAAATCACTGAGTGTGTGGATGCTTTTGGATAAAAATTATTAACTCCTTTACTCTGTACAGTACGTTAAATATACTTGTCAGTGTATAATATGCTGTAGTGACTATAACATGAATCAGACAGTATTTTGTTATGAAGAAAAATACCTCTTACTCGATCATTAAGCTGAAAGGTGGGGGCTTGGGGGAAGGGGGGAGAATAAAACGTCGCAGGAGAGAGAGATGGTGTGAAACTTGAACCACTGTTCAGACCCGCTGCAAATGCCCATGAGTCAGTTAGCTGAAGACAATGTACTGGTTAGCAAACACGCAGATACTGCTACCTACTGCATGGAGAGAAGCCAAGCTACCCCAGTTCAGCAAGTCTCCAGAAGCTGAATTTATAGAATTAGTTTCTCTTGCTTATTAAAAATGTCTACTGTGAAAGGCAAGGATTGTTGAGGGAGCTGTGGAAGCAATACAAAGTGTTTGCTTGTCTGCTGCCTGCATTGGTGTCACCAGCCAGAGCTAGTGGGGATGGCTCCTTTCCTTGCTCTCAAGGAATGGCAACTCCCAAGCAGAACAAGCAGCTGTTACCTCCTGCCAGTGAGGGACAGGATCCAAATGAAATTTCTGCTTCCTTCCATTTGCTTTCAGCAGGACCTCCACTGTCAGCAGGAAGGCACAGTCTTACACGGACAATTACCTTCCTTACCTCCAGATCTTTTCCATAGGTGTGCTGGTACTTCTGCAAAAGCAATCTTTCTCTCTGTTGTAAAAACCAGTTTCTTGTCCAAACAGCAGGGAAGAACTGAATTTCCCCCCAGGGTGTATGCACAGAGAGCTCCCTGCATGGTTGTACAGTACTAGTCTAGTTGTTGGGGCCCTGTCCCTGACTGTTGTCTGCTGCCTTGGTGAGGCCAGGGGGTGGTTGTCCTTCTGAGAAAGGTCAATTTTCTGAAGTAACCATCTTCTTACCGTTTGTCCTCATTGCAGAACTACATCACTGTGGATGAACTACGGCGGGAACTGCCTCCTGATCAGGCTGAATACTGCATTGCTAGAATGGCACCCTACAATGGCCGTGATGCTGTACCCGGTGCCCTGGACTACATGTCCTTCTCCACAGCGCTCTACGGCGAAAGTGACCTTTAACTTTTTTCTGTCCCACCACACGCTCCCTCCCCCTCTCCCGTCCAACACACCCTTCTTTCTCTTTGCAAAGCAGCCTCTGCTCCGCTCTTTTTGTGTTTCCCTGTTTTGCTTCAGATAACAGATCACATTTTTAAGTGGGGGGGAGGACATTGACATGGCACAGCCTACCTTGCCCTTGAAATGACGAGTTTACAAAATTATTTTGTGCAAAAAAGTTACATTTTAAAAAGAACAGACATATTTTATTATAGAAAAAGGTATTTTTCTCCACCAGATTGAAACTTAAAAAAAGAAAATGTTAAAATATTGCACCAAATATTTTTTGTTGTGACATAGAAAGTCAAGCACAATGTTACATTCCATCCTTTCCAAAAAGAACCAAACAACAACAAAACACCACTTGTTCTGTTAACTTCTACATTTACGTATGTCTCTCTTATCACGTTTATCTTGGGAGGGGGGAAGGCACACAAGTGCATGTGTTTGCTGGTTCACTCATTTCATGAAAATATTTTATGATAAACTTTTGAAATTGCTGTGTTTTCTAGGGAAAAAAATAATGTACACAGCTCGTTTTCATATTTAATTAAAAAATACAATATGCCTCCTATGTTTATCAGTGCACAACTTTTTTTTGTTGCTGAGAGTTGTCTGGTTTCAGAACATGAAGCTTGAGAGTTGGTAACTTTGATATTGCTTGTCACAAACCATATTAAAAATTTCTTGTGATAACAATTCTAGACTTTATTCATTTGTATAGTAAAATTGTTCGTTCCTACTTAGTTAAAACAACAAACAATTAAAAGAATCCAAAATTAATGAGGTTTTTTTAAATAGAAATTACAATTCCCTCCCCCCTTTTACTCCGAGTGATGTTGGAATTTTCAGAGTTTTATGACCACTTTAAACTAGCAACTTTTATATATTTTTTAACTATCCCTGATAGACCCACATCTCTAGGAACAATATTCTTGTTATTCCTTAAAAAACAGCACAGAATTAGTTACTAGGCCTGTGCAAACAACTGTTGTATCTTAAACCATCTACAAAATATTCATCCTCTGTTACATGCTCAGCATTAAATATCTCACTGCTTTTGATACCACATCTTCTGACATTATAAATTCTTCCAGAGACCTCAAGATCATCTTTGTATTGACATTCTAAAGAAGCCAGTCTTCAGAACAGCTCCTTTGGGACCTTTAATGAGTCATAAAGTGTATACACACAAATGCATTCATGCCTGGAAAGCAGTAAAGGGAAGCAGCTAATTCCTTCCCAGCCATTGCAGGTACTACAGGTGTATTTCCTGCCCTCCCACAGTAATTTTTAGGAAGCATGGAGTTAGCAGCAAAAAAACATTATTACTGCTTCATGATATGTTGCAAGTGTTTTTTACCTGTAACCACATACTGCTGTCTCTAGTCCTAAAGGCAGTTTTCACTTTGACAGAATGACTGCAAGAGCAGAGAATTCATGCACAGGTTCACAAGGAGCTCCTGCAACTTGAAGCAGCATTGCCTTCTGTTCTTCGGTGCAGAGCTAAGTCCTGAGGAAGGCATTGTATATGGTTGGTTAGGGTTCGGCACAGACCTTGAGTAGGCCAGTAAAAATCACAGCAGTGTGTTGTGATGTATCCCAAACTGGCAGTATCTGCATATTGTATTTGCTTTAATAACCCTGTGTCCTCTTCCACAGTAGTTGCCCTGTCCTTGGTTTGCTGCATGTGGAAAAGGGCATTTGTACTGTCAAACAAACAGTTCTCTGTAGTTGTACCCACTCTAAGAAAATGTAATGGTACACTTTTTTTATGCTTTTATTTTATTTAAACAGTAACACCAGGGATGAGGAGAATATCTGTTGGGGTATTAAATGACCACTCTCTGGAGAAAAAACCCATGTTATTTCACAATAGGGCTGGTAAAGGAGCATAGGTGCACCCTGGCTATCGCCTTGGGCCTAGGTCTACTACCACTGAGAATGGAGCCAAATTAGTTTAAATGATCCTAGTGACGGCGCTCTGCAAGTCCCTGCTTGGAGATTCCAGCAGTCTTTACAAAACGTTTTTACTGAGCTGTGGTGCTCTATGACCAGGTTCCACACAAAACTCCAGCTGGGTGTAAGCATTTCTGTGTTTACGAGACAGAAAACAGGTGGCTTGTCCCTGCTCACACCACACACTGGTAGCAGTGTGTGGGCTCCAGCACTGCTAACACTGCTGTACTGGTGGTACTTATGCTTATGTGACATGGCCTTTGACGAACTGGCTAGAGCCTCCCTGACCTGGCCTTTCCCCCTAGGCTGTAGGTAAAACCTTCCCATTCTCACCCCACTTGAGAAGGAGGAGTACTAGCAACATGTTCACCTTCCTCATACGCAGCACAAGATGTATCTTGGGCTAACACTCTCTGGCACTCAGTATGCTAAAATTTGAAAATAGCCTTTTGTCTCAGGCTTGTGTTTTTGCAGCTAACATGCCGTTCCTTAGCCAAGTCCTGACATCAGCCTTTGCAAAATTTGTCTCTGGAAGCAGCTGTTTGCAGCTCAGTGGCTGTTCCTTCCTCTGCCAAAAACAGAAGCAGAGAATCCACTTCAAGCTCACATCTCCTATTCAGGGGCAAACTGGTTTTGTCAGCCCACCATACTCACTGTTTCCAGGCACAGAAGTTGAAATGATGCTTTCCCAATAAAGTAACCATTTTCCTTTCACGGCTGCTGCTATCTGTGGCTGCTGAGATCTCGGTACCAGCCCCAGCATGACTGTCTGACAGTATAGGGGCAAAGAACACATCAGTGCTCAGACCCCATGGGTCTGTCTTGCCTGCCAGAATGTCAACCACATTTCCAAAAGCCTCTCAAGTCTATCTTGTGACTGTTGCATGTCTTCAGCGCTGCCAGCACCTGGTTTTGGAGGGGAGGAGCAGAGGCAGGAGTCTCAGAAGACAATGAAAGGAAACTAGTTTGCAACCTTGAATGAACTTGGTTTCAAAGAAGTATTCATACATCTGTGGAAGATCCATCCAGATGAATCAGACTGGTTATACCAGGGAAATAATGGAGAGGGTGAGGACTAGAGAGGGTGACTGTAACAGCTGGAGAAAAGGAACAGCTAGAACTGAAACTACTCATTAAGATCTTGGAATGCAGGCATGATTTTCAGACCATAACAAGATTATTTGTATGAGATTACTTCCACTGCAGTTGCTGGGGTAGGACAGATTTTTTCCACCCTCTGGTAGCCAAATACTAAGAAAGTTTAATCCTGTTGAAATAATCAGTGTCAAGGTGACTGAATGTGACTCTGGCTACTGAAAGAGTTCCTGCTGTATAAACCCTTAAAATGCACTGCATCAGCTCTAAGCTGCTGGAAAGTCTTTGCATAATAAACCCAGATTAACAAAGTCTAGGGCACATCCTGAGATAAACAGGTAACCAGAACATTCCCCAGCATACACCAACAAAATGTGTTCAGTGCTGCAGTCAGTAAGAAGTCAGCCACTGTGAAGGATAGAGCTGGATGATTAGATCTTGCACAGGGAAGGATGTTCATGAACTCATATCCTCATGGTTTTGGGACATCAGAAAGAACCCTGTTTTTCAGGCCCCCAACAGAAGCAGGTTTTAGGTGTTTTCCATTAAACAAAGGGTAAAATACAGAACAAAGCTTCAGGGTGGGAAACAGGATCTAGAATGCCTTTCCCAGGAGCACAGCCACTAGGTCTGCCCTGATACTTGCTCTCCTTCAGTTGTCTGCTCCACAGTGGCACAGCTTGAGTGAAAGGAGACTTCCTCCTCCACCACCACAGCCTCACACTGTGGTTAGGGCACCCTGTGGCAGTGGGAGCCTGAATCTTCACTCTGAGGAAGACAGTGGACGCATGCCTACAGAGCAACAGGTGTTTTAAACACCAGACCATTTTATAAAACATAGCTGTTGGTCTCAACACATCTTGTAGCAGCTAAAGAAAAGAATAAGTCCTAGGCTAGTCCTCCCTAGAAATAGATGTCACTTTTCTGTGAGCTGTGGATTCCAAATGGAACAAGGCTCTGGTTTTCCAGCCACAGGCAGGTGCATTTGTACTGAGCATGGGCAGAACATTAAGACCTACATCTCTCACCACTTCCTCCTAGCAGTTGCTCACTCACTCGCTAGCATGTGGGCATTTTTGGTCCCAAAATGTCTACCTTCCCCTGCATCCTGTGCAAATTCTGGCTTTAGGTCCTGGATTCCATCTGTGGTGCTTCAGTGAAGGCAACCAGTGGCGGAGCAGAGAACTGAGCCCAGCTCTCTCACATTCTAGTCTTAAGTGCTGCAGTCATCTTACAACTATCTCAAACCTCTTTCCATACCCTTCCTGCCAGTTCCTCGCTTGCTGTCATGGCTTTTAGTATGAACCCTGTGGCTTTTGTTGTACAGATTTGTAAACACAAGGATTACTTTAAACTGCAGAGTTAAGACAGCATTTTATACCTTCTTTATTATTAAGCACATTTAAACAATACCACCATCATTTTAAAGAAGAATTTCTCTCCTGCTACTACTCACTTGAATGGGGCACAATCTCTAACCTGTGGCACTGAATCATAGCATCCTGCTTTCTGCTACAGAGAAAATAAGATGTTTTCTTTGAAAAAGCAAGAAAGCAGTTCATTTACCCCAGCAATCAACATATTGTGGTTTTTAAGTATCCCGATTCCAGATAAGTATGTATTTACATTTGTAGGTGTGCAGTCAGGATGCTAATAGTTCCCAGTGGGCTGTCAGATGGCCTTCTGAGAGACCAATCTTTCTGTGCAACCAAAATAACAAGCAAACTAAGCCACAGCTCTATTACAGAAGTTGGATTTGCACATGATAGCTCCCAGAAACACAACCCACATGCTAGAGGCAATGCTTTAGATTCTTCTAATGATACATTTAATGCCTTTTACCACTCATGCAGAGTGTCCACAACCAAGAAAGGGAAAAAGGGACTCCAGCCCAGTTCAGGCACTGCCAGAGCAGCTGGAGCCACATTCCAGATGCACAACTGCATTCTTCCCCACTGACACCACCCCGGAGGCTGCAGAGATGCAGGATAAAACCAAAAAAGCTTTAATTTGCCTTCCAGCATGACTTATCTTCATTATGCAAATAACTCAAATTCCTATTTTACCAATACCACTCCAAGACTGCCACCTAAAGAGTTTTTTTCTCCTTCTGAGCCTCTTGCACAGCAATTCAAGCACACAGTGTCTCCAGTGCTACTCCTTCAGGAGTCCAGCTCTGCTTCTGTGCAGAATTTGCACAGTAAGAGTCACAGCGCTGCCATTTTGAGCACCCTGAACACATTTTAAGCGTCTTTATGTTTACAAATAAAGAAGTAAACCAATAGAACATTGTATTTAAAATGGTACAACATACTTGTTACAGCTACCCACTTTTTTGTTTTTAACAACAGTTAGCTTTGTTAAGCTGTCACATCACTCCATTTTCTTACCAAAAAGAGTTCACTCCAGTTGCCTTGCAGCCAAAGCAACAGAATGCTGGGCTGCATAAGGCATAACATTGCTTTGAGGCCAAAGCAAGTGACCCTGCCCCTCAGCACCAGTGAGGTCATGCCTGAAACCTTGTGTCTTCCACTAGCCTCCCCACACAAAAGAGCTATGGACTTACTGGAGCAAGGCCAGCACGGGGCCACAAAGATGACTGTGGGACTGGAGTATGTCATACAAGGAGAGATGCTGGAACTGCTCAGCCTGCAGAAAGCTAAATGTGTGTAAATACCTGATGGGATGGAATGGAGAGGAGGGAGCCAGACTCTTCTCAGTAGCATCCACTGACAATTAAACCCCATGAAATATCATCTGAACACTTTTTTTTTTTGCTGTAAGGGAGGTAAAACACTGGATTGTGTTGTCCAGAGAGGTTGTGAAGCTTCCATCTGTGGAGGTATTAAAAAGCTGACTTGACATGGACCTGGACAGCATTGGGGCTTGGACCAGAGGATCTCAAGGGGTCCCTTCCAACCTAAATGATTCCATTTATTATGGATGTTGAATGTAGAAGTTTTCTCCATCCTGAAGAATAATCAGAGGACAAGAAATTTTAATGATACAATGCTATCTATACATGTAACTTAGATTTTTGCTCCAAGTTAAATCAGGAAATCTAGACATAATGCTATCAGATGAGGGGGGAAATGGGCAAAACAAACCGCAGCTGTA
>JAVHNF010003736.1:0-10134 GCA_034783455.1 Micropsitta finschii | reverse complement strand
TTGGACACAGGGGCTTGGAGCAAGCTGCTCCAGTGGAAGGGGTCCCTGCCTGTGGCAGGGGTTTGGAACTGGATGAGTTTTAAGCTCCCTTCCAATCCAAACCACTCCATGCTTCCATGATTAAAAGTCACTGCCACCACACTTCCAGCTTCATGTCTGGTACTGGGTTCCTCCCCTGCGTTGCTTGGTGAATGGAGACCATTGGAAGACTCAAAGCCAAAGCATCTCATCAACATCACCCTGTTGCTAGTTTTCATTATGAAGAAGCTGGTATGATGAGGAGCTAAAGCTGGTCCTCGCCTCTATGCCTGCTTGCTAAGTAATGGTCAGCTTCTGGTTGCACTTGGACCATCTTCCTGTTCATTTGTGGAGAATTAGAGCATTTTGCTAAGCTGTGGCTGCAACTGGGAGAGTTCAGCACTCTTTGAACAGGAAAACCAAACCCAACAGCATCTGTTCCTGCTCTGAGTTTGGGGGGAAAGTATGAGAACAGGGGTGTTAAATGGTGACAGCTCAGTTCCTGCAGGGTGGAGAGTGAAAGATGAAGTAACTCTGGCACCGCATGGCCACACTGCCCACGGAGCCATTAAATACCCTTCATTGTCTTTGGCTTCTCATGCCAGGGTGGAGCAAAGAGTGGACACAGCAGATAAAGCCAGTTCTTACCCTGGGAAAATGGCATTTCTTGTTCTGCCCGATGTTTGGAAAATGGGACGAAAACCAAACAGAACCAAGTTCTGGAGGTGATATGGACAATATGCATAAATTTCCTTCTATTTTGTACCTCCTGGTGGTAGAAGGGAGAGATAGATGCCTGTGGGATACCTGTGCAATGAGGACAGGGTGAACCTGTCAGGGAACAAGTGGATGCAGCTTCTAAACCCTCTGGCCTTTTTGAGGTATATGAAAGAAGACAAGAAGGGATCAAACACCTGCAGTTTTCAACCCTTTTCTTTGTGAATCCCCAATACTCTACAATAAAAAAGCAAACCTATAAAGCCCTCCCTATTGACCCTACCTTTCTTGGGCATCTTGACCAAGATCCATAGAAAACCACAGGTCCCTGGGAATCTGTAGGTTGGAAACCTCTGGAGGACAGAGAAAGAGGGATGGAGGGAATCTTGTGGGGCAGATGGTGGAAGGAGAAGACTAGATGTAAAAACAGGAGCAGCTGCAGCACATGTTAAGCTTTAGCAAAGCCTTTTTCCTTAACGGCTGACAGGAGCTTAAATAAATCACTTGGAATGCTGGAAAGCAGCGGGATTGAGTTCTGCCCTGCTCAGAGCAGGAGAGATTCATGATGCATGAGCAGATGACTGCTATTTACATGGTGGGTTAAGTGCTCTCCATCCGCTGAGGCTGAGGAGATGCAGCTGGCAAAGGGGAAGCGAATGGGGAATTATGGTGAAGGCCCTTTGGTGTCAGCATCAGCAAGGAGGTGGAGGAGCAGGTTAGTGAGGGAGATCCTCAGCCCCTGCAAATGTGGGATAAGGAATCACCATTCCAGCTTGCACCATCCCTTGGTGTTTTCTATGTGCATGTGAGGGTTGTGCTCTTGAGTCAGGACCTCTTACAGCTGGAATCATGACCTGCTTATGCACAAGTGCCCAACCTGGAGGGTTAGAGAAAGGTGAAGAGGCACCAAGCAAGGGTTTCCTTTTGCCATGCATTAAGCCATAGCAAAGCCTCTTTCCTAGCTGACTGGCAGGATGGTCCTACTAAGCCATCCCTCTCACTCTGTCAGAACCCCAGCTTTAGGCTGCATGTAGGTCCTACCTTCACTGCCCAGCACTCCTAAAGTTAGATTTAAGTGTGGCAAGGATGGTTATCTACTTTAGGAAGTTGGGGAAGGTCAGGTACCACCTTTGCCTGGTTCAGTCATCTCATTACCTGGACTTTAATCTTCTTTTCCAGACCCTTAACCACCAGTTCCTTCTTCCCTCCAGGTGGAGAGGCCAGAAAACAAGTTCCATCCTTCAATGCTGGCCCATTGCCATTCGTATTTTGCAGCATCAGCTGTTGCCCAGCTTTACTGCACAAGCCTTTGCTTGCTTTCCTCTTCTCATTCACAACAACCCCTCTCTGCTCCCTCTGCCCTTCCTCCTTCTCCTCCTCCTCTGGCCATTTGCCAGTGCCAACCCAGAAGCGTGACAGCCAAAGTGACATCCTTATTTTCTCCTTGGCAAGGGAACTGCAGGGGTCTGGGTTGTGTGAGGACGTGCCCAGCAAGAAAGAGGAAGGAAGGATGGGATCTGCTTTGTAAAGCTGAGTTTTGTCTCATTTTTGTTTGGGAATGTGCTGGTTTGTGGTTCTCTCTGGACTGGAAGGCAGCAGGTTTGGTGATGGACGTTCATCTCTGGGGGATCAGTATTGCCCCTGGATTTGCCATGTCCTTCATGGAGATGCTGCAGATGCGGCTGTGCTGCAGCCCTGTGTATGATCTCCATGGGGAGATGGTTCGTGGGGTCCTGAGGGCACTGCATGGGTGTTCTTACAGTGTGGGGGTGAGAGGCTGTCCTCTTGTCTTCAGCAGTGCAAAAGAGGATGCAGTGATTCATGCACTCTCCCTTTACCAGGCAGCCACTTGTTTGGGGCTGGAACCAGGGCTGTGGTGGCTCCTGGGGTGGTGTGAACCTCCTGTGCCCCATCACTCTCGGCCCATCTAGACAAGATCATCACAACCCTCCTCAGTGGGTGCATTCCTCTCCATTTCCTGTGCATGATGCTCACTCTCTGTTGATGTCCACCTTCGGTAACTCACAGGGTGGCTCTACAATTCCAGTAACAGTGGAATCTGTACGTGTGAACAGGGGCAAACGGAGCAAACGTGTAATTGGGCTTAATCTTTCCACACTCAAGGAAGCAACAAAACATCTCTCTTGGTCTATTTAGTCCAAACACGGCAACATCATTGCTCTACTGCTCAGGAACAATAAAGATGCAAATAATGTCAACATCTCCCAGGCTTTTGCCAGGACGGTTACTGGGGAGAATATTATTGTGTTGTGATTACTGTGTATGAAATCCACTATCAGCGCTTGTGTGTGGCTTTGCTTCTCGAGGATGCTGAACTGAACCAGAATGAAAATGAGAGCCAGCAGCTCTGCTGCTTGGCCTCCATGCTCTGACTTGCGTTTTAGCTCTGGAGGCAGAGCTGGGTCTTTAGCAGTGCTGGGGGTAAAGAGAAGGAGTGCGTGTGTGGTTCGTGTTGTGTGGCTTTTGCACGTGTGTCTGGGGGTAGAAGGGTGATGCATGTGATGGTGAATGGATGTATGGTGTAGACTGGAGGGAAAGCAGTTAATATTCAGTCTCCTTGGCTGCACTGGGATGAAGCCTAACATGTACTGTTCATAGGGTGACCTGGGATTGTCACTTCTTGGAATCGTAGAACCAGCTAGGTTGGAAAAGATCTTCAAGGTCATTGAATTCAACTGTTACCCCAGGACTGCCAACTTCACCACTTCATCCCCTTCCCCTCAATTCCTAGGGATGGGGAGTCTCATATGCTTTGAGATTAAAAGTAGATGGATCCTCTTTGCCTCCTTAACATGACCTGGGGACATACCTAAGGCAGATCTATGCTGCAAACAGGAGTATGACATGGGTAAGGATAAGGTTTATCCATTCCTTCATGCTGGAGGAGCTTAGCTGCAGCAGGAGGGAGAGAGGATGGGATCTCAGACTAAGAAACAAGTGATGGAGCAAGTTATCAGTATTCCTGAGCTATATCCATGTTTTCACTGATGGGGTGGGAATTTCTAGGACCTAATTTTCCCTTTGGCAATCCTTGAGACGTGGTGCTTTGGGGACTTGTTGGAAAACAATGGTCACTCTTCTGTGTGTAAGGCAGTTAAGCTTCCCTAGTGAGGTTTAGTGTGAGGTGTCCTTGCCCATGGCAGGGGGATTGGAACTGGATGATCTTAAGGTCTTTTCCAACCCTAACTGTTCTGTGATTCTATTCTATGATTCTATGTAAATATTATATTTAACTTTGTATATAGGGTGGTATATTAGCTCAGTTCCATTTTATGTGGCTATTAATAGATGTGTTTATATTCTGTTCTTCATTATCACCTACAATGACTTTTCCTTTACAAAGTTTTTCTGTGCACTGTCCTATTTTGTCAATCTGTACCTTCGTATCTTTGTTTCTCTGATGAAGTTCTCTCTCTCAAACAGCAAGCTTAGATCTCAGCTCTTCCACCTAAATTATTACAGAAGAGAATTGGTAATTAAGTTTTAACAAGATTTAAATGATATTAAAACCAGACAGTTAAAAGGAGACACTGCCTTGGGCTTTGTTGTAAATTTGTATAATTATTTTTAGTCCTCTGGAGGATGTATGATTATGTTTCTGTATTTATAAAAATACTGCCCTGGAGGCACCAAAGTGAATTTTATAGTCCACTGATTTGCATATTAATGTTAGTCTAGTGGTGTCAAATGTATTTTTTTGTTTTAGCATATAAATGTCTATGATGATTATCAAAATTTCCAAAGAATTTCATAGTACTCTTGTCCCGGATTAATTGATTTATTTTTTTAAAAAACGGTATGCTGTAAAGACAAAGTAAGAAAACCAGTCTATCACAGTGATACACATACAGGAGAGAGGTGAGCCAGATGAACTAAACAAAACATACAGATATTTAACAGTTTTGTATTATAACAGTTTTGGTAAGTAAGTATGAAGTAAAGACTAAGGGTCTGATCCAAAGCTCTTTGAAGACACTTGTGCTGAAGATTTTTAACAATACGGTTCAGTACATTTGCCTTCCTACAAAACACTGTGTAATATCCTGCTCTTGATCAGAGTGTCCTTGGATACTTTTCAGAATGAGGGTGAAGATCAGGAATAAAAAATATCACTTGCTAAAGCCCAAAATCATAATCAGAGTCTGTAACTGTAATGTCCAGAGTTTGTATCATCAGTATAGTGAAGGCACTGGTTTAGAGGTGGAAGATCATGGATGAAGAGCCATCTCTTCACGCTACGACATACAGCAAATAGTAGCTAGGTTGATTTGTTGTTCCTATTTATGAATTTACCCTGTAAAATCCTAATAGATTCACAGTTGGTTTTATTCCTTATTTGTCTTGAATTTCATAATTTTTAAAAGACCTTTTTAAAACAAGAAATCCCACCCCTACTATGCTAAGAAAAAGTATAGGCTTTTGGAACTTGTCTAAACAATAGAAGAATAACAATAACAACACCGTACAAGTTCAAGATCCAGTCATGTTATGTAGAGAAAACTTTCAGCAGCAGTCAGTCAAAAGACAACTCAATGAGAGATTTCTTAGTGGATGGAAAAATTACAATCATAGTTAATAGCAATCCATTTTGTTACCAAGATAAATCCATTGGCCTTGCAGTTTATCTCCCTGT
Organism: Micropsitta finschii; assembly: GCA_034783455.1. Taxonomy (NCBI): domain Eukaryota; kingdom Metazoa; phylum Chordata; class Aves; order Psittaciformes; family Psittacidae; genus Micropsitta; species Micropsitta finschii. The sequence continues at coordinate 4,745 of JAVHNF010003736.1, read as the reverse complement.
GGAACTAATCTATTGTCAGCTGAAATAATGTGTTGTTATCAGCACAATAATTATAACTGTAATAATTCTAAACAATTATTTGGATTAGGAACTTCTCATATTGACCAAGTTTATGAGGAGAGCTAAATACAAATTTTGTGATTTTTCCATACCCAGAATGGAGATGACACGCTCATTGTGTGCCAAAAATAATAGGAGAAAGTGCCATGTCAGTGTCTAAAAGTAGCAGATGAGGTGAATTTTCAGAAACGCTTGAGTGTCAGTCAACTGCTGGCTCAGGGCAACACTTGTTAGGCCATAAATGAGCTGATTGCATGTTCAGAACTACAATTTCCATGAAGTCTCATTCAAGGAGATATTAATGATCATTATTTAACTGTGGCAAAATGGTGTCACAGACAGAACGTTTACCTGACACTTTACTTGTCCCTTGCAAGGATAACTCCTGATATGTGGACTTTTGCCCTGTATATGCATTAGCCAGAATGTTTAAAGGAAAAACAAAGATATGGTAAAAATAAAAGTAATGTAAAAGATGAGCAGTTAAGACTGAGTAAAATGTTTCTGTCATGCTTCAAGGTTGATTGCCAATCATGTATATAATCTTGGGGATGAAATGAGATGGTCTGAAAAAGCAAGCACAGAAAATTCTCGCATTCGTTTTTAAAAATCAAGAAATCTTTGGTAGGTTATTGAGATCATTTGCACTTGGAATTTTGTGCCCACAATCAACTGGAGGAAATAAATTACAGATGTGATTTATAGAACTTGCCCTTGCAAAGTGCTAAGCATCAGCTTTGAGATAAAAGATAGGCAGGGGCTGAAAACACCCAGCTCCTTGGAGTACCAAGGATGAAGAGAATAAATGACAGTACTGGCGGTGGATCAGATATGAGCACATAATCGCTGTTCTGCAGGGTACGTCACAGCACAATATTTATGCTAGCCTTGTGGTGACTATGAAAGGATAGGCTGTGAAACTACCTGATCCGGTACGAGGGCTCCCATGCAAAGCTTCTCTGCAAAGGTATTTGATTAAATTTGAGCTGGCAGAGTGCATTGTACTGATATGAACCTTTGTATGCATGAGGTTCCAATATTTTGATTCAGAATTACATGCCACAAAAAGCATATTTAATGTCTTGTAGTGTTATGATTTATAATATCTGACTACAGACAGAAAAGTATACTTACTGTTATTAAAATATACTTAGCCTTTGTTTGCAGTGCAAACCTTCCATAAATAAAGAGTAAAGAGTTGAGGGCAGAACCTATTTATCTTCAAGGGTCTGCCAAATATTATATAAATTTATAAACAGTACTGCATCTAACAAACAAGAAGTACTTGGAAATGCTACTGGTAGAGATGCAGCTCATGACCTTAAAAAATAATTTCCCATTTTTTCTGTTTGCCTATGCTTGCCCTGGGGTTAAAGCAAAATCAGAGGAAATATTTTACACATAACACAATCCTGCTTTATCAAGGAGATAGAGTTTTGTAGGAAATGTTCAGAATTGCTACCTCTTACTATAGTTTTCTAATGGATGTTAATAATTGGTGATCATTTACTGTTTGGTTTGATTCTGCATGTGTGTGGCTTGGGAAAGATAAACAGAGATGGAATGAAGAGACGGTCCTTTGGCCTTCCTCGTCTTCAGTCAGCCCGCAGGAAAAGTCAAACACAACTGCAAGGCTCCGGGTCAACCCATTCTGCCCCTCTGGGATGCAGTACTCTCATCAGGGGCAAAAGGGAAGAGTACTCCCATTGCCACAGGTGGGCTCAGTTCACTAAAAGTGACATTCAGAGTGGCCCTGACAGTACTTCAAACTGAGGAGGAATCTCAAGTCTTTGAATTTGTTGAGACAATATAACTTTGCCCTGTCCCTTGTTCTGGGTTTCTTGCATTGTGAACTGCTTAGTTGTAAGAGATATGAAGGTAAAACTGCTACTAGGGTTATCTTTGATCTACATAAAAGCAGCATCCCAAAGAGGCACTGGAAATCAGATTACACACAACTGTACCTGTACAATCACATTGCTAATATAATACCACAGAAAGCTGATTTATTGCCAAGACCTTTATTTCCAGGGGCAGCCCTGTTTCACACTTTGAATGCCCCATTATACAGAACCTGCACCTCTGGACTCTTCTTTTTCTGGGTGGTGTCATTTTGAAGTAATACATGATTAGTTTGCATCATCTGGTGATACATTACCAGAACACAAAAGAAAAACAGCTGGCTCAGCCTCTCAATCCTTGGCGTCCAGCAACAGCTGACTATGATGATATATTATGAACTCTTCAGTCTACCATTGTAATACATCAAAACAAGGCACTGGTCTAAAGGTGTATTATTCAAAGAAAGGCAAAGCTTAGTGAACCTGTCCAGGAGAGGGGTACTGATTTAATTATGAACTGATTTAAATATTAAGTTACAGTACACTGCTCAGCGAAGGTATTTTAGCTTCAAAATTTTGGTTCATTGGTAAAATACAATTTGCATTCATATAGATTAGATTATAGGAGAAGGTTACACTGTTACCCAGTTCGGAGACAAAACCCCTCAACAACCAAAGTTCTGTCAAAATGTTGCAGTGTGCTGTGCATTAGAGGCTGCACATTTTATAATTGAGCCAAGAGGGATTTGAGTTCAACTGATAAACAAGCACTGATTCCTATTCTTTACATTTATTTATGGAAAACACAGACAAGAACCTGATACTTAAGTGTAGCAACTGAAAGAGCATCCTACCAGTGGGCTCTCACTGCTGTCTCCTTTGGTGGTGCAGTCAGCGGGTTCAGGGTCGTGCTGTGAGTCTGCAGAAAACCAGCAGCAAAGAAGAGGCCCTGAGGCATTGGCAGGGAAAGAGCTGGAGCTGAAAAAAAAAAAAAAAAAAAAAAAGCCAGAGAAATTGAGACAATCACCAGCAAAAAATAAATATTTAAGACTTTTCATAAGAGCTTAATTTACTGCAGCTGTTTACACCAGGCTTCACCTTGCTGATGAACAAGAACCTCCAGATGATCAGGACTGCAGACTTGACATAGGAGTGTCTTAGGCTGCTAAAATCATGGCAAATCTGTTTCCGCCTCTTGGATCACAAGGGGTTCAGCAGGGAGAGTGTCCACATTTCTCTCTCCATTTAACCAGGGCTTCCATTCTGTTCAAAAGACAGGAAGTGCTCCCAAAATATTCCCTTTGGAACATCATACAGAGAGTTAGAATATGACCTACATTTTTCATCTGCAAGCCCAGTGATGACAGGTTGGGCATGATATGAAGTACAACCAGTTAGAACTAAAGCAGCAGAAAGTTCACTTGCCTCTAATACCAGCAGTATTATTTCTCAGTATTGTTTCAAGGACATAGCTGCCTCATCATTTTTCTGCCTACCTCAAGCTTCTTTTCAGCGGGCCTCAGGATAGCTCATTCAGTGTATGCTATTCGCTTCACATCACACTGTTTTCTCTATGTCCCTTCAATATTAGCCTTCATGATCTCTTCCTGCTTATGTTGCTATGCACTCAGCTTTATATGCTTCCAGTAATGCCCTTAGAATTGAACACCTTCCCAATGAAAATTCCTGTAACCTTACTTCAGTTCCTTTCCATCCTGTTGCTCTATCTACTAAAAGTCATCTTTGGTTGACTTTGTTTTGGTTTAGTGCATATAAAACATATGCTAAAACCAGGGCATAGTATAATACAATACTACTAAAATCTGTATCTTTTTTCCTTTCTCTGCTTTTCATCATTAATTTAGAAAATAATAGAATATTTCAGTTGGAAGAGATCTACAATTGTCATCTAGTCCATTTGCTCTCCTTCTAAATGTAGAGAAAACTTTCTGAATGGAAATTGCATCATCTGAATTTACATTACTAGCAGAAATAACCCATTAATTTCATGGTGAATTGGGAAACTGAGGGACATACATTTTTATGCTCCATGTTTCTGTTCAATAGAAGCAGCCAATATCTAATGTCTTTAGCAGTTATTTGAGAACATAGCTGCTCTGAGATGAGGACAATGGGCAGCAGTTGGTTTAGATAGAATCAAAGATGTACTTGAGAACGAACATTTCACCAATCTGTTATATTTACTGGGACAGTTTTAGCTCTTTGTTGTTATTTACAAGAAGGGATAAACAGTCCTTTATTTACGAAAGAGATGTCTTACATTGATACGCATGACAAGAGTCCCTGAATAAAGCATGCAGCAAGAACAGATTAAAAGTGTGATCAGTAGTTAATGAGAATGGACTGTCACACCCACTTTTGTAAGCCTTGAAAATGGTCCAGTGTGTTATAGATTTAGTTGTGAATGTGAATGATGTGTCCTTTGCTGAAAATCTTGCCATATTGGTTTTATGGGAGGGTGCGAGTGAGGATTAAGAGCAATAGAGACAGGTGGTGACACATGTAAACACCAGTTACAAAATAGCAGGAAGGAGAGGCATTGGTTAGTGGATAATATCCCATGAGGATGCCTCAGTGAGAGGACAGATGAGACAGCTGCTAACATAAGTAGTGCCTCCGTGAAAGGATCTTCTTTCACTAGCTTGCTGGGTTTTAAAATATCAAAGTCCTGCAGAATTCACCATTTTGGTACAATGTAAAAGAGCAGTCACAGCTGCCTGAGGTGTGTGCCCTCTTTGTCACAGTGTGCAGGAACTACTGTGACTTCCCCAGTTTTCCTTACTGATGCAGTGACTCTGTCTGTCCCAGGAGATAAAAGCAGAT
>JAVHNF010003712.1:0-10500 GCA_034783455.1 Micropsitta finschii | reverse complement strand
CCTTTAAACATTTTCAGAAGTCCAGAGATTTTCCTCCTTCTTAGTAATATACATTCTGGTCTTGTTTTATACCCAAGATGTACCTACATACCTTTGATTCTTACAAATATAAACACACACTGATTTTTGTCCTTTAATAGTTATATCTTCAGAATCCCTTGGGATTCTGTGATTAATCAAGGCTGAATACAAAGAAGAACTGAAAGAGGTATGCTAGAGATAATCGATTAGATGAAGCCTGTCTGGTTTTAAACAAATCTAAAAACAGTGCACCAAAGCTGTACATTCTTCAAGACCTTATTGCAGCATAGTTCTTGAATAGAAGTTAACTGAGAAAAAGAGTAGATGCATAAATAAAAACATAACTTTGAGTATTCAGGATGACAGCCTCTTCTAGACAGTGATGACCATGGCTTTTAGGAGCACAGGCAAGTTTGAACTGGTCATCAGCATAGGATTCCCTTTACCCTCCTCTTTGTTTCTATAATAGCTGAACTGAGTGGTGGCATGGAAAGCAGATGACTGTTCTGAAACCCTCTGTTTTATCAAATGATCTTATCTTCTCCCAACCTCTGCCTCACAGGAGCTGTTTTCTGCAGGTATACACACTGTAACTTTTAGAACTGAGCTCGTCACATATTTGAGGTTGCCTTTTATAAGTTGCTGTTAAAAGTAGTTATTGTCTCTTAATTTTTACATCATACCTGTAGATAGGTAGGTATCTTTTTCTATTTTTTTTTTTTTACAGGAGAGAAACAGTTACCTATATTGTAAACCTAACTACATCTGTCTTAGTCTAATAAAGATACTGAATGCTACATTATAGTCTCCTATACCCTTTAACAGCTGTTGAGAATTTGGCTTAGGTATACACACACACTGTTAACCAAAAAATGTCTTCTCTCCTAAGGGATATAATTTTAATAATTCGGTCAGCAGACATGTGCTGTGTTTTCCTTTTCAGCTGGGATCACAGCTTTCCTTCAGAGCCATTCAAGGGCTGAGTTAGCTGCATAAAATAACTATGACACTGGTCTCTAGAAAAATTAACAGACTTTTTACTCATGATTGGACTTAGTACTTGGGTTTCACATGAGTTGTAGCTGACTCTGTGCTATGTATATGTAATTCATGGAATGAGTTTGTCTGGCATAACTTGTACTACAGTTTTCCAATATATGACAATTATGTAGAGGCAGGATTTTATAAGAAATTTGTTTTGAAATACTTATGAAATACTTTACTTATGCTTTCTGCTCACATATGAATGGTTAGCAGATACAGATAACCTGGACCTAACATCCAGCAGACCCTTGTTTCTCTATTTCTCACACTTCATTTTCCCAAGTAGCTTTTGTGAATCAGAAAAGTCAGTGAAACAAGATCAAGATGCAGTTTCCTCACGTACGAGTGACTGGAAAACAAGCACGGACTGGAATCGCTCTGAACACCTTGCTGCAACTGTACTGTTTCACTATAATAGTTCTTCAAAGTGCTTTAGGCTATTACTTGGTAAACATAATTCACTTAATTTCAGTAATTCAAATTGCATTTTAGATGAAAAATGGCCAAGGTAATAGAATCTTGCTCCACTTCTTTCTTCCCAGAGAGAAGCATGAGCTAGTACAGGCTGCAAAGCATGCCAAGCCTCCTGAAGAGATCTCCAGTTGTTAGGAGAGCTGCAAAACACAAACACTCTTAATCACACCAGAGAGCTGCTGGTGGCTTTTTGCCTTTTCAGCCAGAAGGAAAGCAGTGCTGACAGCACAGATAGAGGACTTTCTCCTTCCCCACCTGCTTTCAGACTGCACACTTCATATCTGGCTTTCCACCCAGCAAAGAGCATTTTGCACTCTTTGAGACCAACATTGAGGGATGCAGATGCTGAACTGAGTAGATGTTTGCTCACACTCAGTGTGACTGTCCTTATTTCTTAGCCACCTCCTTCTCCAGCCATACAAAATTAAAATGGAGCATAGCAGTTGCAAACACTTCCAAAGGCTGGCTCATAAAAAAGTCTTGCCTGTCCTCCTTCATGAGAAATCTTTCATCAGAAGGAAGTTACAGCTGCATAGAAGCTTATATATGTTGTCCCTGACATGGGCGAACAGTTACAATGCTTGGAAAATGTCCTTTTCATTATAATTCTTTGTATAAGATCAGTTGGGAGCAGTTTTTTTGCTGAACAACACTCTCTCTCCCTTCCTTAATCTCTTCTGCAAACAGCAGGGTTTGAGCGTGGATAACTGGGCAGAGAGATGTGCTGAGTACTGCTCGGGCATTTTTTCCTTTGTCAAAGCACAAAGGGAACAGTAACAAGAAGATGACGCCAAGATAATTGAATGATGCTAGTTCTGTTATTTTCAATGGAGACCTCTGTATTAACGCTTGTTAGAGTCCAAGAAGTGTTGCAGCAGTTTCTACCAGTGTCAGTGTGACCACACTGCTGCTCATGGGGATTTTTTTTCCTCAGTTTTGCTTGTGTTTCTTTATCAAAACAGTTTATTTTGCTGTGAGCACTAGCTGAGTAGAGGTTACAGTTGCTCTGGAAGGGCAATGAGAATTCACAACACCAGATATTCTGAGGCTCCCTACAATTGCAGTTGTATATATAGGTCTTTGACAGCTACTTGCTATGCATTTAGACACCAGCTTGCTTGCTTTAGAGGTATAGAGGCACTGCTTTAGCGCATAGAGGTCAATCTCAGCTGCTGCAGCTCACATTTGTAGCCCATGCCACCTGTAAAGACTGACTGCAAGGTTAATGCCGGTGTTCCTAGTAGCATTTAAAGGCTTTGTCTACATTTTGCATTTACTTGTTTTTTCTTTATATTTCCCACAGATGCAGCATCCCGTAATATAACCAAAGGGGATGTAATGAGAGTAGACAGAAAACAGTATTTTTATTAACTTGTTTAACAGTGCTTGTAGTGGGGAAACCGAAGCATTAATCAGTGCTTTGTGTTAGCCGAGAGCCCCACATGAGTAGTATTACAGTGCAGGGGACTTGGGCAGCTGCCTTAGGGAGGACTTCTGATGCTATTTTTCTACAAACTGACATCCATGAGTCAAGAGAAAAAAAGCTGCCTTCCTCCTCCCCCCTTCTTGTAATCTGTGGTGCCTGAGATCTTTTGGAGAAAGGACGTGGTTTGAAAAAATCATAGATTCATGCTTTAATCATGTGCTGAGACATGAGAGAACCCCTGGAACAAGGGAAGACCAGAGCAACGGTTATAATATTTCAAAAGGTGAAATATACTTTTTTAAACAAAAACCAGAATGTTGTAAGGCTGTTGACAGGTATTATAAATACATGTTCTAGGTGAACAAACTTTAACACTGGCCAAATGGTATTTCTGACTGTAAAAGTATCAGGATTTTATACACTACTGTCATGCAGGCTTTGTAACACGGGAAGAAGGGAAAATTCACTTTTCCTGTGGGGAAATAGCACTTGCTGCTAACCCTGGCACAGTTTCAGGTAATGGACTGCAAAGTCCTGAGAATTGTACTGTAGAAAAGCTTTACACAACCAGTATGACAGGTTTTTACAGCTCCCTGTGAGCCTTACATTTGATAACTAAAACATTTGGCTTCGTAGGCAGGAAAGCTGGAAATAAAGTCAGGTTTTAAATCTTTAAAACATTCCTGACAGTTCTTCTGTAACACATACTTGAAATTTACAGAATAAATAATGGTGTGGTATAAAGATTCTCTTAGTACCACTTCAGTATGACCTCATAACTCTGTTGATTTTATCCTATAAAAATTTATATCACAGCTATCGTACCACATATTCTATATATATTACATGGCATGTTATTCTATACAGCATATGTGATAAAATTGTTCTCTCTCTAGTTTGATATTTATGTATCCTGGATGGTTTCCTAATGCACAAGGATTTACAAAAGAGATTGTAAATGCGTGTGGGAAACGAGAAGAGTATTTGTAAAACTTTCAGTTGAGAAAATTTATTCTTTTATAAAGGTGAAGAGGAAGGATAATAAGAGTGTTAAAAGATAGTGGTTTCAGAGATTGCTCTTTGGTAGAGTTGCTGGATTTTCAAGTTTGGAAAATACACTTCTAAAAAATAACATTTCCATTTCAATTATTTATATGTCGGTTTTGTTTAATCTAGAATTTTTTTAATACTGTCGGCAAGAATATAAAGCATATTGACATTTAAGTTGCAGCAAGCTCCAGACATCAGTCATTTCAGGGTGAGAAAGATACTGCTGCTGAAGCAACCTGATGGCTTACTGCTGCTACAGGGGACATCCTTCTCCTTCCACCTCTGCACATCTCCTTTCAGATCAGCAGGGGCATGGCCTCTAGCAGCCCCTCGGTGCCGGTTCAAACCGGTGTATTGATGCCTCAGCTGTAGCTGAGGTGGCTTCATTTGACTCCTAACTGAGGGAAACTGAAGCTGTAGGCAATTCATTTGAGCTTTTCAGTACAAAAATAGAGGTTAAATGAACACCAGGAGCTAAATCAGCGTAGCCTCATAAAGCAAGCACCTTACTGCCAGCCCTTTTGCCTTTGTGAGATTTCTCAAAAGAATTGTCTGTGCAATATTATGCAAGGCTAGGATCCTTTATTCAAATTGCGTGGTAGGAATGTGGTTTCCAGATCAGTTTAGCAAAGACCAATGTGCAAATACAAATCTGCAACCATTTAAGCGTAGCCCGTCATGATTCTTAAAGGGGTTACTCACCCCTATACTGACTAAGTCCCTTTGGCTAAAGTTTTCCAGTCTCATCAGTATAATTAGACATAGTTTGTTCACTGCAATTCTGGCTCTCCAATTATTCTTTTTCTTTATTTCTTTAGAAGATTAGCATAAGACCACCAGAGCCCCAAGAGGGAGCTGGTCTAGGTGAAAGAGCACAATATTTTGAGTATGGTGGGTTTCTGTCTCAGGTTTCCAGATTTAATAGACCAAGATAACATTTTGTGAGGCAGAAAGTGAGTGAGGACAAACATTTAACTGAAAAGTGAGACCTTCAACTGTACATGTGACATTACCTGATAAGGAAAGACCATGTGCTAAAGTGTAGAAACTTCTCTGCCTGGTTGAAATAGAGATGACCTGAAAGCCACAATGTGATGTATTGAAGTGACTGGGAATTGTCCACTCAGCTTCCCTGTGGTGTGGCGAACTGCTTCAGCTGCTTTTTTTTTTCAAGTGTCCCAGAGACAAACCTTTGCCATGAAGTCAGAGCTCCAAGTCTTCAGATCTTCAGGTTTAGTGCAAGCAGTTGTTTCGTGAGTTTTGTGAGTGGTAGTACAAGCAGTTGAATTAAAGATTCCCTTAAGTGTTTGTAGACACTTCTAAGTAGAGTTGATTTGTGTTGTGTTAGGAGTACAAAGCTCTTTATTATTAAACCTCACCATTTTTTTTTTCTGTTACTTGGTAGCACACTTACAAGAGAGGCTGGATGAGTATATTAAGCAGTGGAACGGCCTCGTAAAGGTATTTCGAAATGAGAGGAGAGAAGGTTTAATCCAAGCTAGGAGCATTGGAGCCCAGAAGGCTAAACTTGGACAGGTAGGAGCCAATTCACACACAAATCTTGTCTTTGGGGAAGGCAGACGATGGGTAGGGAAGGTGAGGTGGTGGTAGTTAAAGGGGATTAACTTATCTCATGTAAGCTTCATTTTTTGTTTATAATATGAAAGTATTTCAAGGTAAATAAGCTTGTTTAAGTTATTGTGATTTCATATACAGAAATATAAATTGCACTACTTATTTCTTTTGAAGGTTTTGGTTTACCTGGATGCCCATTGTGAAGTGGGAATTAATTGGTATGCGCCTCTTATAGCTCCTATATCTAAGGACAGGTAATGTTCTCCTGTTATTTCCAGTGTCTGATCCCTTAGGAAGAAAAAGTCAAAGTAACGATCTTCACTTTTCAAACTATAGTCAGTATATTTTGTATCTATACCAATGCATATATATATCAAACTATGTCAGTATTTGCTATATAATGATTTTATTTTCTCCCAGCATAAAAGCTATGTGAGGAGGAAGGAAAACAGTCAGGCAAACGAATCTCTGAGTAGTTTATTTTAATAGGCATACTGAATATTTTGTTTAGTATAGATTAAATATAAGACAATGCTTGTCTTTTGCAGTGATCTGAGGGACTGTTATAAAAGTGTTCTGGCTGAATAAGGAACCTGATCAAACAAAATAACTAAACAAAACTATGATTTTTTTGTAGAGGAAAAGCAGCACTGTTTTGATTTAATGGGAATTTGAAGCCACTGTGGTCTCAAGAGTTTTATAACTTTCTCCTCTTTGGTCTTGCAATGTGGTCTTATTTGTTTTCTCTGGAGCACTTTGGAGCATTCTGTAGTGAACCAAGGACAGGTCTTGAGCCTGTCTCTGCCACAAGCCCAGGTGTTGCTAGGAGTCAAGTGGTGGAAATGCCTGTGCTGTGTGTGTGGGATCTGTGAGAGGTGACAGAGGGGAATGAATCCCCAGGGGCTTCACTTCTTCCAGCTGTTGAAATGCTATTGTTGCTGTGTGCTACTGTGCTCTTAGCTTGTGTGGTCAGGGAGTATGCGTATTTAAGAAACTGTATGCTCTTTAATCCCATCAGATAACTGCTAAATCCTAAAAAGCTATACGCTAACCTGTTGTACTATCAGAACTTTCATGGAGAGGTGGGTTTTGTGTATTTTAAAGGCTGTAACTCAGCCTTTAAAACTAATTGGGCCAGGGTACTAGAAAGAAGGTGGAAATGCTTGTGTGCTTTCATCAAATGTATGTTACGGTTTTGCATGAGAGGCTGGTGAGAATAGGCAGCTTTAGAGGTATTCTCCGGAGTTACAGGAAGACCAGTGATGCTGGGGCATGTGGTGCCAGAGGGCAGTGCTAAGCAGCCTTTTTCCAACCCTGGGTGCAGCATGCTGCTGCTTTTGCCTCAGAGAAGGCACAGAGTTAGTGTTTCTCTTTTCCCCAACTGATCTTTCAATCTTACAGGGTTTGACTTAAAACAATGGAAATGCTCCAAGCCTGGTCACTGGGAAACTCATTTGGAAAAGCAGGGGAGAATAATGTCTTTTCCTTGGTGAATATTGTATATGTGACAGATCACAATGAGCAGCATATTGCAAATCAAACAGGAAAAATTCTACTGAAGAATGCTGCTAGGAGAGCACCAGTAATATTTTTTTTTTTTATCCTTAGAGGTTAGCAGTTGAATAGGACAGAATAGTGAAAATCCATGTTTACACTAATAAAAACTAAGAGCTTATCATATGTGTTGACAGATAAGCTCTGATATGAACAGAAATTATGGGAAATAGCAATACTGTGAGAACCTTATGGGCTACTCTATTGCCTCCTGCAGTGCTTTATTAGAAGACCAACGTCAAGAAGTACACATAAAGGAAAAAGTAACAATAAATTGATATATTATCATTTCAGACCTAACACTTCTATGTTCAGAAGCCCTTAAAGCAGCATAAAGAAAGGACTATCTCTTTTTTTTTTTTTTTTAATCAAAATGAATCTTCATTTTTTGCTAGTATCTTTACAGGTGACTTTTCGTATACACTGCTCCATAAGGTTAATAATTAATGGTGTTAATTGCAGATTAGGCAGATTACTCTTCTGAAATTGTATTTTGCTCTTTCTTTCCCTTCTATAAATGTTTCAGAACTGCATGTACTGTACCTCTAATAGATTACATAGATGGAAATGATTATTCCATTGAGCCACAACAAGGTGGGGATGAAGATGGTTTTGCCAGAGGGGCATGGGACTGGAGTTTGCTATGGAAACGAATTCCGTTAAGCCACAAGGAAAAGTCCAAACGAAAGCATAAAACTGAGCCTTATCGGTAAAGAGAGCTGTTTACATACTGTGAATTGTAATGAATAATTGTCTAAACCCTTTCGTTTTTCCCTTCCCCACCTCTTTTCCCCTGAACTACGACCTGTGCACGTGTGTCACATGGGTCCTTGCACATAACTGCATCTTCCCTGCCATCATTCGCCACCCTGCAGAACCACATGCACTGTGCCACTTATAGATGTCATAGATGGCAACACTTATAAGATTGTGCCCCAAGGGGGTGGTGACGAAGATGGGTTTGCTAGAGGCGCGTGGGATTGGAGTATGCTGTGGAAGAGGGTTCCCTTGACCAAGCGAGAGAAGGAAAGCAGAAAGACAAAAACTGAACCGTATCGGTAATCACTAAATCACTTACCCGTTTCTCGTTTTCCCTGAAGTCAATATTGATCCACTAAAACTTGCATGTACTTCTGTCCTGAAAATATTCATATTTCTAACCACATCAGCTGCTTTGTTTAACCAGACCTGTTTGCCAAAACTATTTGTTCAAAATACCTTTGCTACCTTGTATTGCCTCTCTGTTCCTGCTCTTGAGTGGTTAATAAAGTGCACATTAGAATGACGGGGGGGGGGGGGTGGCAAAATAAAATGCTGAATGACTCTGTTTCCAGGGAAAACTTCATTTAGCTATAATTTTTTTTTAGAAATAGTGTTGGAAACAACCGCTCTTATTTAAACATTTGATTTGAAATAACAAGCATGCTGTGAGTATTTATAATAAATGGTAATGCATAAAATCTGTAACCCACTGTCATGGCTTGATGCATGCATACAGCTCATGGATTACGCATGTGCATCAAGAAAATCCCTTTTGTCATATTTCTCTCATTTGCTTTGTAATAGACCACATCTGACAAAGAAGCATATTGCTTAAGAATCTTGGCTTAATATTTTCTAAGGTCCCAGTATGTTTGGAAATTTTAATTTAATACACATAACAGTTAAAAAAAAAAAATGAAGAAAGAAAAGAAAGAAAAACCCCATCACTTTATTTTCTAAGAAAACTCCAATAATTTTCACAGAAGTCCCACCTTTTTCTTATGGTTTGTAGTGGGGTATGTTTTCTTCCCAGCACACAGAAACTGGCTAGAAACCTAGCTTAGGAGCTTAGGTTTCTGGATGGCTTTTCAAGATTGGGAGACTGTGGTTCTGCTGGTTTTTATTACTTTCCCCTTCACACTTAACTAATCGTGTTACTACATTTGAAAGCAATCCTCACATCTTCAGAATCTAATGTCATCTATTGCTCGTATATATGATTTAAACATTGTAAGAACTGATGTTGGTAATTCCCTATCCTCACCCGTGATTGTTTTCTGCTAAAATGGCAACACATGCAAGGAAGTTATGAAGCTTTGATCTGTTTTGTATACAGAATAAATAATACGGTTTTCTGACAAGGCTGTCCACATTGGAACTTTAATATTCTCTTAGAGGGGGATAAACTATTTCAAATGTTGCTGTTGTGTTCTGTGTTTACTATCCAAACAGGTCTTAAAATCCTTTAAACTGTTCCCAGAAACACAGAACACATGTTCTTAGAATGGTTTAAAAGATTACTTTATTTTTAATAATACTTTCAAGAGTTACAGTGGTTCTTTTAAAGAGATATTCCCTGCATCTGTTTATGTCCAGGCTGTATGCATTTTGTTGCAGCAATACCAAGGCCAGTCAGACCAAGTAAAAGTCTTGCTGAAACCATAGCCAGGATTGCTTAGTTTAAAAGGAAAACACACAAACAAAAAAAACCTCAACAGCTTAAAGCACAGAAACAAACTTTTTGTAATGTGAGAATTGCCCCTTCTTTCAGTAATATTGTGCTTACCTTCATATCCTATAAAATAAACTACAGAGCTTATGTGGATTTTACTGTGTTCTTTAACACACTTGACAGCACGTTAGAGGCCAAGACTGGAACTTCACCATCTGAGGCCTCTACACTTGCCAAGTCTTTATAGTGCTGAGGAAAACCAAAACATGCAGGAAAGCCACAGGGCTGTGCTATGCAACAGGCTTCTCCCTGCTGTGCTTGCTGTCTTCCAGTCCTTTGAACCCTTGTGATGCAAAAGCAATGCTGGAGGCAAATACTGTACTGCAGACAAGTAGGAGGGGACATTTAGAAGTAACTGATCAAGTGATTTGGAGATCATCTGAACTGATAACCATTGTACTTAACTCAGCTGGTAACACCCAGCAGCTCGGTCTTTGTTTTTGCCCTGCCCCTGCTATGCAAAGGGGGTATATGTTAACCCTTTAGGTTACTTTTTCTTAAGCAGATCTCCATTTATGTGTAAAAGGGAAATACATAACCATTACTGTTAAAAGGAGCACCACTAAGTTAAAAATCTAACGGAATGGAGAGACTGAATAGTGCTAGAAATGACCTATCTCTCAATAATTTGGTCATGAAGGAATATTTAATTTGTGTTTTACTTGGCTCACCAGCATAATTTGGACTCTGATCCTCCTATTTTCAGTACTGCAGATCATCTGAAGTCAGAAAGAATTCACTTTTCCCCACCAGCTTCTTTTTTTTTTTTTTTTTATTGTCAACTTAGCAGGGACTCCAGCTTGCTCCAAGCCCCTGTGTCCAACCTGGCCTTGAGCACTGCCAGGGATGGGGCAGCCACAGC
>JAVHNF010003688.1:10225-21576 GCA_034783455.1 Micropsitta finschii | reverse complement strand
GTGCCACAAGCATGAGGTTAACTCTATCCATGGCATCACGCTACCACAATGAAAAGGATCTGGGAGTCAACTGCAAAAGGGTAGAAGAAGCAAAATACTACCTGTCAGGCAAACTCTGTATATGTTCACCATTTGATAATAAAGAACTGGCTGCATTTTCACATTTGCCACTTAAAAAAGGTAATTTCTGCCAAAGTAGGCATTTTATTCTGTATCACTTGGCGTAGGTTCCACATTTTCTTAATGCTTCCTCCACACTTTTCTGTCTGGGAAGCATTAGCTTAAGTAATTACGTGAGGTGCATAGCTGGAGGAGGTGTGCCAGGAACTGGAACCTTTCTTGCTGTCACATGTCTTGCCGTGAGGCCCATGCCTTGACCTGCAAGGATTAGCTTTCATGAAAACCCATGAGGATGACACCTGAAGTGCTGAAATCAGGAGCAGAGGCACCATTACTCTAAGCAGAGTTGTGGTTTCCCCCACATTACGCAGATTTAATGAATCTGAACCTTTTGCGAACACTGCAGGGAAAAGTGTCAACAACAGCTTTGAGGATCTAACAGCACCTAAGAATATTGCATCTGGCAGGATGGAATAGCTTTGAAATTATTCATATTCTCATGTTGATTTATTTACCTGTCATAAACACTTGAAAGGAAATATTTCTAAGTTTAAATCTTTACAAAAAGTCCCTAGCATCCATCTTAAAAATGTATGCAAATAAAGATGCATATTTCAGATATACTGTTTGGTCATGCTGCAAAGAAATATAGCATCATTCGCCACTTCAGGAAAGCAGCAGCAAACTTTTCAGCATTTGGAAAAACCCCCAGATTATGGATATGCATGTCAGACGTGTGGTCTTCCACAAAAAGACTAGCTGACTCCTTTTAGCTTTTCTGACAGGCCTGGCAAGGCTTCTGATGGGAGATAAAATGCAGAACGCTGTCTGAGGATCCACTGGTTAGCTTTTTATTCAGGCAACATTTTCTTAAGCAGTCGTTTGCGTTTTGTGCTTCACTTTGAGTTGTTTTCATATGTTGACCAACCACCACAGCCCTTGATACTTTATTAATATGCTTCTGAGGAAAATATACATCGGACACACTCTGAATCTGGATGGATCTGGGTGGCTACAGTCAGACAATGCAAGATCATATGGCCACCCCAGTGTTGAAATGTAGTTAATATTGTTCCTGTCCTGCTCTCTGTTTTCACTTATGAGGCAAGGCACTGTTCAGGAGTACAGGGCAGGGGATCAAGCTGTGTCAGGACACTGCAAATACTCCATTTGCCTCCACGCTGCTTCTGACACCAGAAGGCAGCTTCAGCAAGGTGCATGCCAACAGGGCATAAAAAGGCTCACACAGCTGCTTTCTGTGGCATTCTGTTGTAACAAGGGCTGACATTTTACTTACTCTGTCACCATGGGAAGAAATAAAAAAGGGAATTGGTCGCTCTGGACCTCATTCCAGTTTGCCTTTTCCCTCTCAAATGATAAAATTGATATAAAATTGAATAAAAATCATAAAACCCCTGCTGCCCGGGGCCTGCAAGGTGCACGGCCAGGCCATGCCCTCCCTGGTACCTAGCAGGGAAACCCCCCAGGAGGTTTGTTTTGCCACTTGCAATACCAGTTGGCAGAAAAGTTGCCAAGGGTGAGCAGAAGCTCACTTTCCAGCCCAGCAGCCCACCAACCAGGCAGTGGCAGCATGCCCCATCACTGCCAAAATGGACGCTGTGCTGAGGCCCCTGAGCCTCTGCCTCTCCCTTCCTTCTCCCTGCATCCTTCTCCTCTGGGGGGCTTGAAACACAAAATGCAGCTGTTAGAGGGGATCTGCCTGAGGAAAACGGTACTGTACACCATCAGAGAGAGGCTCGAGGGAAAAGCTGTAATTGATTTCTTACTTAACCCAGCTTAATTACAGTGATTAGATGTGGCTGAATACTGGTGTATGCTGTGAAAGACAGGTAGTGGGGAGTTGGTGCCTGATGGTTGCAAAGGCTGAGTCAGGACTGCTGGGATGCCTAATGACAGGAGAAATTTTAACTGTGTTTCCATTGAAGCAGCACTGTATAAGGCAAAACTTTGCAAGGCTCACTGCCATATCTGTATGTTATAAGTACATGGATGTATCTTTTACTGCCATATTTATATCGTCAGATCATGTCAGGAACTAGAATTTATTGGTTTGTTTTTTCTTTTTTTCCTCGAGTTTAGGAAATATGTTTCCATTTATGTACAGTATTTTCTTTGAACTAGTCAGAAAATACATGATACCTTGCTGTCGATGTAAATCTATGCAGGGACACTGCTTAGCACAAAGTACAGAAATGGCTTTTTCAAATGCTGGGAGTCCTGTTCCTCTTCATTTCAAAGATATGAAGAGCCCTGGATACATCACATGTGTAATTGGTTTCAAATTGCTGGTTTGTTTGTGTAGACTGGTGAACAATTGAGCTGTCTGTGTGCAAGGCAGAGAAAGAGAAATGTTTCTGCCAAAGAAGCATCTATAACTAGATATTTTCTCTATTCTATATAGCTCCTTGACAAACATCTAAAGCTACGGGCGCATGATTTCATGTGTAATTTAGATTGCAGGTATTGCTTGTGTGTGATCACACAGAAAAAGATGTTTCAGTGTGCCAACACTGCCAATATGCAATTAACAGAACAAATTAGGTATGCAGGCTTGAAAGTGAAACCAGTCAGGCTAAAATTTGCTCTTACATGTCATATTATCTCCTTCCCCTCCCGACCACCTTCTTCTCCCTGATTTTAATAAGAACCTCGTTGGCATGGGAAACCAGCGATGTGAACAAAACTTGGAACAAGACTGGAATTTGTCATGGAATTTTATGGAAATCAGTGGACCTAAATAAAAGAGAGGTTCAAGAAGTACCCACTTCTGCAATCTTTCCTCTGCCTGAATTGACTGGATTTTCTTTGAAAGCTTATGAACAAGAAGTCTAAAATGCTCTGGCACCTACTGATAAATGACACTGCTGCTTCTCATCAGATGAGCCTTAGGAGGTCAGTTACATGTTGAGAGCTTAGTTGAGGAGTGTTTTCTGCTTTAATGGAAAACAGCTGCAGAGGCAAACCTGCCAAAGCTGAGTATGATAACAGCAAATCTGCACTGTATAGGGTAATTATTCACTTCTGGAGGAAGCCAAAGAGTAGAAAATCCCTTCCTTAAATTCCCCACAGGACCTCAAAGAAAATGACGTGAGCTCAGAAGCAGATGATCGGAGTTTCCCAATCCTATCTCCCCTAGCATAAGCTCAGTAGGGAGAAGGCAAAATGATTTCTCAGGTGGGAGACTATGGGATATGTGGGAATATTTATAAAAGCTGCAGAAATACGTGCCAGGTGTAAACTCTCCCACCAAGGCACACACTGAGTAAGGCAGCTCTGTTACTGAAGCATTAACCTCAAGCAGAGGAACATCAGGAAATACATGGGGAAGTGATGTGATCAAAACTTAATCAGATACAACTATCACTCAGTGATCATCTGCCTGCTGTCTGTGAGTATGTTTCAGGCAGCTGCAACAGCTCAGGAGGAGGCCAGTAGCAGGAGTCACTCCAGTGAGTTTGGCCCGTGTGCCTGGGTGGAAGTCACTGTTTGACAGTGGGAGATTCAGAGAGCTGGAGACAGCAGGAAAGACCAGCTGGAGCAGCAGGCTATGCCTGTGAGCAACTCAGAGATGATGTTAGAGGGAACACTAGGCCAAAAAAAGATGGAAGTCTCTCTGCTTCATTTTTGGAATACTTTTCAGCTTTCAGTAGGTGAAGCAGATTGTCCTACCCAGTAGCTATCCCTTGGCTAAAGATACGTATCAACTTTCTTGTCTTAAAAGTAATATCCTGACTTGATGAACATGGTCACACCATGTCTTATATGGTCATGTACTCATATGGTCATGTACTCGTATGCTCTCTTATCCAGAGTGACAGTTCTCTTCATCTTCCCGTGCCTGTTGTGAGCAGCTATACAAGGTGAGATCAGGGGGGGCATTGCTCCCCAGTGCACCCTGTAGAAGATGTGGAACTCATTTTGTTCACAGGGCTGTTTTGTTTTTGTTGTTTTTTTTTTTTTTTTTTGTAAAAAGCTGAATTTAAAGGACTTTTCTTACTTCACTGTTCTTTAAGCATGAAGTAACTGTGTGACTGGAGAAACAGTCAATAAGAAACTATTCTCGCTGTCTGCGAAGAGAAATGTCAGTGGGAGCCAATTTTCTTCACAGTGAGGATTGTTACTGCTGTCCACCTAAACTTGCCACACCAGCAGCAACACAATAAAAACATTTAGAATGTCTTTGAGTGTTATAAGAATCACAGTGATTCTATGACAGAAGTCAATTGTATAAAATGCCTCCCACTGTGAAGTGTAAGATAGCACAATAGAAAATCACTGATAGTGGCAAAGGTCAACGCGACCCCTGACTGGAATCAACTGACTTGTAATTTTAAGGGCTAAAGCTAAAATATTATTCAGCAGTCATTCCTCAGAATATATCAGGTAGTATAGTCAAGTGTAGACAGTTATGGTCTCAATATAGGCTATTTAGAAATATCAGAAGCATAATTGCAAAAACAGAGTAAGATTTGTTGAAAATGGACAGATCCATGATAAACTTTTGCAAACACACAGAGTTTGAAATAAGTGAATTCCGATAAGTCATTACTTACAATGTCCTGGTCTGTTTGCCTAATACCTCTTACAAATTGTTAGTAGCATTCTTTGTCCAGTTACAATATCTTATAATATGTATAATCTTTTTTTAGCCTATAGGTTCCTTATTGCAAAAGAATAACCTTCAGAAAGATACTGAGTCTGGAAGCGTGCTTAATTTTGTACATCGTCTTGTAGCTGCTGTTTCAAATTCATAAGACATCATCTAAAAGAGAGCTCAGCTTGCTTCCTGTTATACAAATGCTAGCAGACCTGTTGCCATAGAATGTGGTCCCCCTTAATTTAAAATAATGACATCTTCTGCAACTGGCAGGCATACCTTGAAGTGGGTGATTTTGTTACAGTGGTTTTGGAAAGGAGTTTTTGAAAACAGATTGGATTCAATTAGTGAAGGTTCTTAAACTAATGTTGAGCAAAGGGATAAATATTTTAATCTATTGGATGGTTTGATCACCTCCTCTTGAAAAGTGTGTCCTTTTTTCCCCCTTGCTGTTAGTTTTGAATATGCAGTTGCAGACATTCAGGCCAGCTAGGCTGATGCCTCAGAGGAAGAAAATCAGCAATGCAATCAAGTATATTCCAAATGTAGTTTTAATTTATTGCTCACATACTCCCTGTCCTGGAATAAAGGTGGTTCAACAGATGCTTCCAGAATGAAGCTCTGTCTCAAAAAAGACCAGAGGACAGAGATCAAACTGTTTTCTTCTTAATTATCCTGGACAAGTAACAGTCTAGATACAGGACACCACATACAAAAAAGGGAAAAAAATCCAGAACCTCAGCTACCAACACTGTCTAGTCTTTTTGTTTCTACCTAGACTAAAAGATAGGTAAACCCATTACTACCTGGTGTACAGCCTAAAACCAAGTGCTTAATACTGTGCTTCT
Organism: Micropsitta finschii; assembly: GCA_034783455.1. Classification (NCBI taxonomy): domain Eukaryota; kingdom Metazoa; phylum Chordata; class Aves; order Psittaciformes; family Psittacidae; genus Micropsitta; species Micropsitta finschii. The sequence continues at coordinate 15,990 of JAVHNF010003688.1, read as the reverse complement.
GATCTGCTGCTGTAACTGTTTCCACTCAGAGTGCAACCAAACAGCGAGTTTGTGGGACTTACATTTGTGCAAAGCAATGCCTGACCTCAGTTATTACAAACTGATTCCAAATTTATTTTGTTTTGTGGTGGTGATAGACTTCTTTCTCCCTTTTTATCTTTCTCTACAATTCAATGGTGATAACGGGGGTTTGTCAAGAAAGGCAATGTGTATGTTTAGGTCAAGAGCAGGTGATGAGTAGCAAGAGTACAACAGCTATTTCCAACTCTGTTTCAGAAAGAAGGCTGTTTGTTTTGTGTGTTCTGGATGATGTAAGTCATCGTTCAGGTGTGGTGCAACAGATGCTGAGTGAGCAAGAGCACTTGCAGGCACCCCACTCTGCAGACTGACTGTAATCTACTTGAATCCACTTCACATCCCCTCTGACAAACTGCCAGTAAAGTGAGTGAGAAAAGACTGGAATACAGAACTGAAGTGAGCTCTTGATTAGCCTATACGTTCCCTTTGCCCTTTCAAGTGATATCTAAAAGAGGACAAAGCCAGATAACACTTCTCTGACCAGCACTAACTGGCTGATGCAGAGCAGTCTATGATTTCCTGCTAACTTTGCAGTGCAGAGGAGGATCCAGTGCCCAGGGGATCACAGGGCTTTCCTCTGAAATTGTAAGGCTGGGGGATGGACTCTGCCACCCTATCTGCCTCTTTCTTTTCCTCAATAATTCAGATATGGGAGGAAAATTTGCTTTCACTTTGGCTCTGTAGAAGCAATTGATTCTTTCGTACCATCATCTTTCACTTTGTACAAAATGTTTGCTTCAAGCAAGATACAAAGGATTGTTTCTTCATATCTATGCCAAGTGAAATATCATGGGAACACTTTGTATGCATTTTGTTTAATAGTGCTGAAACATGAACATACGAAGTCCCCAAACATGTCTTGTTCTTTGCATTTCTACTTCATTAGCAGCAGGAATGGCAAGTAAAAAGACAGTCATTTCATGAGGATGAAGAAAAGCTAATTCATCATGAAATTCTACTTTTTCTAAAAGCAGAGTTTTGGGGTTTTTTGGTTTTTTTTTTTTTTGTTTTTTTTCCCTCCAGCATAGTTTAAGTTAGGAAATGTATTGGTCAGGGCCCAAATGCACTGCAGGTCATATGGGCTTTCCCTGCCTAACCCTGAATGGGGTCACGTTGCCCCTGCTCTAAACCTGCTTTGACCTATCAAGTAGGTTTCAGGCTCTAGGATGGCTCTTCCGTTTGGCTCCACGTTGCTCTTCTGTGGTTTCTCAAAGTGTCTTCGCTGTTAGAAACATTGAATTTTATGGACAAAATGAAGCTAGTAATCAAATAGAGTGCATTTGACTGTGCACCCAACAATTTTAAGATCTGGTATTTCATTTTGTTCTGCTTAAAATCCAAACTAGCTGTGACTTCTTTAGACCCCATTGCCTAAATCATCTTAAGGAAACTAAATAGGTCATATTAAGATAGTAAGGTTAATTAATCAAATTAGAATATCAGTGGACACTTCTTTGTTGTCCCTTGATTTTCCATGCAAAAAATCAAGCAGGTGTGGCAAATTGCATGCAGATAGGTTGGAAAACAGTGTGTGTTTGGGCTAGATCCCTACTTCTGGTACAGTTTGAGTCATGACCTATCAATTGTTTTGAGAGACTGTGGAACACTTTTGAATACAATTGCTAAAGATAGTATTGACATAGCTAAAGATAGTATTGACATAGAAATACAAAAAATGTATGAAGAAATAAGCACTTTAATGTTGTTGATGAAATGACCCTGTTGTAGCACAGTGGCATTGTTGATATGAAATGAGAAAACCAATGTATGCATTAAGCTTTTGATAAAGCTTAATGTTTCCCTGAAATGTGCTTGTTACAATGAAATGGTCCCTTCCAATGAAAAAAAATGTGTCATATGATTTTCCTATCACTTCTCATTTCATGCTTGTAACTCTCCTATGCCTTTATGAATATTTCACTTTTGTTGTTCTATTGCAGAAATGTTTTTTGTGCTCCAAAATATATAGAGAAAGGACTGTCTCCCTTTTCATTAAGCAAATGCTTAAAATACATTCTGAGGTTTAATTTAAGGAAGAACTCATGAGGAAGAACCCCATCATTAAGCATGTGTATGTGCCATGCAGTAATTAGAATGAAGACACAGGAAGACACATGAAGAATGTTTCCTAAGAAAAAGTCAAGTGATAAATTCTTGTGGATTTTATTCGTAGTTCCTTACAGATGAATGAATTTATTTGCTTTACATAGCCAAGATATCCAAGTTTGCCAATAATCATTTAAATCTTCAGTTGCTGAAATCATCCCAGTGCATGTTGAGCCAATTCCAAAAGTTCATGTCAGCCAGACTTGACAGAGGCTTGAGCAAGCCTGTCTGTTAACGCTAAACCCTAAGTGGGGTGACTCCAAGCTTAATGGAGAGCCTCATACTTCTCTGCTACTCCTGCCCGGACTCAACTTTGTGTAGTCCAACAACATTCGTTATTGACTCTGATTGTGTTTGAATTGGTTTATAATGGAAAAGAAAAGTTTTGGGAAAAGCGAGTTTACTCTTTTATTGAAATATTCTGTAATTGCTACAGCAATGCCTTTGGCAGTACATCTGTGGAAGGGGACTTTGGGATGCTGAAGCAGAACCTTAATGACTTCACGAAAGATGTGTTCTGAGTGCTGCTCTCACTGCTCCTGAAGCATAGCAAAAGTCATGCAATTTAGCATCCAAGCAACTTTTGTGCTGATAGAAGCTGGAAAATAACCTAATTTCCCTAAAGCTAACTCTGGGCTTGTGGCCAAAAGGTAACAAATGGTGAAGTCTTTGAAATCTTGAAGAGTAGCTAAAATCAACAGCTGGATCTTCAGCTGGTGAAAATAGGAATGGAATGATGAAGTTTGATGGGCTGCTTTTGTAGTCTAATGTAATTTTTTTATAACTGCTTTTTGTTCTGAAATTATCTGCTTAACATGGTTAAACAGCAGACAGTAAGGCTCAGAAATTCCATTTGCAGTCAACTAATTCTTAGTTCTTGCACTTAAGTTGTGGTTACTCTTGTGTGAGGTCATCTGCTCAGATTTTAATCACAAATCGAACTGTGATCTGTGTTTGTAACCATTTTCCTGTGCAACATAGCAAAAGTCTGGTTTTGACAACGAGCTAATAAAGTTACCTGTAAACAAGAACTGTGCACTCTAAATAATTTTGTTCAAAATTGCATTACAAATTAAGGATATTTTAAAAGCATAAACCCCAGAATTTGTTATTATTGTGTTTATTCCTGTACCTGCACTCACTGCATGTCTGATTCCCTCCTTTTTCTTCAGTGCAGAAGTAACTTTGAGTTTCCTGGTTCTACAAGGAAACTGCTAGCAGCTTAGTACCAAAGAGCTGCAAAATAGTGGACTGGTTCATTCATGCATCAGGGAGGAAAATGTCTATCTTGACAAAAATTCTAGCCTCTTCTGAAGGATCAGGAAGAAGAGAAGTCTTACTCCCTATTTTCCTCTGCTTGGTGAGGTAGCTGTACACCAAAAAATCAATTCTGGAATTCTTTTATTCCAGTTATGTCACCCATCTGCCTTACAAGGACACTTATATTTTTATGTAAATAAGAATAAATCGGGAAACTCTGAACTCAGAGTTTCTCAATGCTGTTCTTATTTACTCAACTCAGTGCTGTTGAATACTTCAGTGTTAGTACCCTGTTAGTTAATACTTTAGTGCCAGTGATTTTAGCACTGAGGAAGATCTTTAAAATGAAAAATTACTGACTCCTGGTTCTGTAAGTGACACTTTTCAAAATTGGAGTTGATGACAAGAAGATATGTGACTCTTGATGGAGATGACCTATCTTCCCAATAATCTTCTTGTGAATTTAGGACAAATTTAGGTTAATTGGGTCTTCAAATGTGCTTAATATGAAGTTATTTTTCAGCTTGAGGCATTTTTGCAATTTATTTTAATCAGACTGCATGCTATTATTCTATGCTTCAAGTAAAAAGTTTAAAAAAACCCATTTTAGAAAAGAAACTCCTGCAAACCCAAGCCCTCAGCACTCTGGTGTGCATGCAGGACTTTGCGCCAGTTTCTTAAAGAGGCAGTAAATATTCACAGCTGTGTCAGGATTTAGCTGATGTCATTATCTCGGTCTGAAAGTGATGGAAAGACTGTGCCTGTGCTTCAAATATGTCACCTAATTTTAAGGAAAGAAGTAGCACCTCACTTAATTGCCTTGGTGAACAGTAGCTGGCATGACAGCCAGACCCCCTTCAGAGGTGGTATAACTTGTTTTTCTTCTACATGTGCTTCACAGCAACATCTTTATAACTCATCTCAAGGCAAGAGTAAGGAAGCAGAAAATATAAGCAGCCTCCTGCCACACAGCAGGGAAACAGAACTGCTATGGAAACAAGAATAGCTTAGGGAAAGGATAATTCACTGCATAGGTTTCTACAATCTGCTCGACTTTTTACAGATCTATGGGCAAAAAAAGATGTTTAAAATCATTGAAGCGTTACCACATCTTCTTCTTCATCTGTCTATTGATGGCCTAGTTAGGAATGGATCTGCACACAATAAAATGACCTTGACACTGGGTTGTTGGCCTTGTTTTGTTGAGCAGCATTGTTGTGTCAGGAAAGTTAACTCTATCCCAGCCAAAACCAGGACAATTGTCCAGTCCTGGCTCCCAGCCCCAGTTACATTACAAGCCAAAATAAACTTCACCTGACATTTATTAAAACCCAAAAATATTAGTGCTTTAAGTCAAAAAATGGTGAGCTTTGTTACTGCATTTAACATGTGTCCGTAAAAGTATCTTGGCACAACACTTCCCTTGGATTACAGATACATCTTGCTCACTTTTGCTTGTGGCTTTGACTGTGCCAAGTGGACACATACAGATGGATTGACCTTCGAGACAATGTGACAAACTGATGCTTGCAGGTTTATTTCCCATGCATCCCAAATATTTACCTCGCCAGGCAAATAACTACTTTTTGTCTGCAGGGCTCCACTGTGTTAATGCCTATTTTGAGCAGCAGGGCTGAACAAAGAGTTTTAAACTCTCATTCCCACCATCAAAATGCATGAGAAGACAGCATTCAGACTATGGAAGGCAAATTTGAAAATTTCACTATAAATGTGAAAGGCAATGAATTTCAAGGTGCTGCCCTGCCTTCTTGTTTGCTCACAGATATTTGAAATAAAATGGGTGTACTGTTTTAGCTGAAAATGGAGCTTAAATATTTGGGAGCTATATGCAGAAGTAATTCCCCAGTCTTTCTCCATAGCCTGTATGGAGACAATGATTCCTGGGCTAAAAGGGTATTGAGAATACCCACAGTTAGACATTTTCTCTTACTCTCAGGTGCAATCACCTGAGGGCTGTTAAAGGTTCCTAAGGAAACTAGACCTTCTGGCTAAAGCCAATCTTTATGAATAATCTACACGTGATCAGTCACTCTAAGGAGGCAGGTAAACCATTTATATCTGGTTTCTGGTCCTTAGTGGGGTATACAGTGGGTTTATTAATGTGATTTTGAGTTCCCTGTAACTCCTTCTCCTGCTTATTAGCTTTCCTTACCTTCACTTCTGCATGGGCAGTACTGTGTGCTTGATCCTCACAGGATCAAGCCCCAGGAGCAACTGTGTTTAAAATATTCTTTAAGTAGCGTGCTAACATGGACACTCCTGTGTCCAGAAGTATTGTACATCGTGCCTTACACACCAAA
>JAVHNF010003671.1:4873-20225 GCA_034783455.1 Micropsitta finschii | reverse complement strand
TGTTTAGTCTGACCAAGGACTTTCTGAGTCTCATGCTCTGCCAGGGAGAAGGGGAAGCCGGGAGGAAGCAGAGACAGGACACCTGACCCAAACTAACCAAAGAGGTATTCCATACTGCAGCACATCATGCCCACGATGGAAAACTGGGGGCAATTACCAGGAAGGGCTAGATCACTGCTCAGGTCAGGCTGGGTATTATCGGTCAGCAGGTGGTGAGGTGTTGTATTCTCTTCCCTTGTTATTTCCTTTATCATTATTATTATTGGTGGCAGCAGCAGTGATTTGTGTTATACCTTAGTTACTGGACTGTTCTTATCTCAACCCGTGGGAGTTACATTGTTTTGATTCTCCTCCCCATCCCTGGGAGTGGGGAGAAGAAGAAGGTGGGGGAGTGAGTGAGCGGATGAGTGGTTCTGAGTTACCAGCTGGGCTTAAACCATGACAAGGATCTACTGAGTATTTCCTCAAAGTGTGAGACCAAACTGTGCTATGCAGAACACCAGTTCTACACATAGAGGCTAATCCAAGTGGAGAGGGTCACATCTTAGAATCAACTAGGTTGGAAAAGACCTTTAAGATCAAGTCCAACCACAATGAACACAGCTGTGAGTTTGTCAGTTTAACACTTGTTAAGAAACATGTTTGGGGGTTGGAACTAGGTCACCTTAAGGTCCTTTCCAACCCAAACCATTCTGTGATTCTATGTGTGGCTGCTGGAAAGAGAAGGAAATAAGAGTTCTGCTCTTCAAGGTAGTCTCTTGTACTCAAAAAAAAAAGAGACACGAAATTCAGGTCCCAAACATCCTCTTGTTTAACAGCAAACAACAAAACAACAGACTGCTGAGGAAACCCTTTTCTGTAGCTCCTCCATATACAGGATTTGTTACTTCACTGCCATATTGCAGTAGCACCATCCGAGCAGCTAAGATTAAAAACGTTGTCATGCTGTTTTCCACAGTTATTACAACAGCTACCTCAGTAACAAGCACACGAAGGCAGCTTATGTTCTGTGCTGAACACACCGCTCAGCACAGCTCCTGAGGACTGCTGGAAGACAGAGAAGCCTCTAAGGCTTTTGGTGAAATCAAATCTTACAGCTATTAAATGAATGGATACTGTACAATTTCCATAGCACTTCCCAGTCATGCAAATTATTCACTCAGGAACACTTTGGAAAACAGAAGTTACCAGAATAAAGGCATCTAAGAGATGGGTACTCAAAAGCAAATTCTCCCTTGCTGTAGACTCACTGACTAGAGCTGCAGTGCCTGACTACCCTTCATAAAGAAGTGGTTTAGCATTTTTGTCATTAATAAAACATTTAATTCAATTAGAGATGTTTTACAGAAATGCTGTTGGTTTCTGACCTGTATGTGTCTGAACTGAAAAACAGAATCGTGTTTTGCCAGACTTAAGCTTCAGAAACAATATACCTACACAAATAATTACATTAGCATAGAAAAGGCACATGTCCCTGCAATAAACAGCTAAAAGGCAGCCAAATCACAAGATGATACATGGCACACTAGTGCTTACAGGATTTGCAAGCTCCACCTCTGTTTATAAATTTTGCCTTGTCATAAACGTTGCCCCTCCTTTATGCAAACATTTCTTCCCATAGAAAACATGCCTTCTGCATCTTCCAGTACCTCTTAAAATTGTCACACATTGGGCCCTGCTCTACGTGGACTCACTTTTCACCTTGCCTACTGCCTCTTAAAGGTTCTTGGAATTGAAACAGTAAAGCAGCACTGCAGCTCTGTAAGTATTTTGACTACCATGCACTCAGAACATACTGTGGAACAGAGCTGTACCATGCGGTACAGCATTACATGCAGGCTAAAACAACTTTCCCTTCCAGCACTTTAATGAATTTCATGTTCCAAGAAACGGTGAGAACAATGCAGCAGCAACAAGCCATGGGGCAACCCAACTGTACACTGACAATTAACAAAATACGCTAAGTGTCAAGTTACTTCCCAGCACCATTTGGTTTTGCTTAGCCCCAGTATGCAGTTAGGAAGGTTTTGGCAGCAGTCAGCACTATAAATCATAACTCACGTGGCATCTGCTCCTCCTCGGAACTGCACACTGAGGTCAGGATTTGGGACAGGTCATCAGCACAGCTGAATTCACTACTGAACCACTATCACAACTTTTAAGTCTACTGTTGTGACACTAAAAAATGATTATCTGATGTAAAGGTGTTTGATTCCCAGTAAAAACATCAGTGTAACAGTGAACTGCTGCCAACCCCACATCAGGCCAGCTTGGCTCTTTACAAAGGAAGGCGTGTGGTTCTGTGAACAGAAGTGTATGGATTGTAAGAAAATAAATGCCTCTAACTTGCTATTTCCAGAACCTTTCCTTTCTCTTTTAAAGAGAAAGAAAATGTTCACCTTTAAAACAAAATACTTGCTATACCCACATATGGCAAGACATGTGCAAATCATGCTGGCAGTGCAATATAATCCCTTCACTTTTTGCACACAGTCTGTGTGCAAAACTACATTCACAGCAGTAGTAGCTCCTGCTCAGTGCACAGGGGCTTGTGCCTGGAGCACGGCCTATTGATACATTGCCAGCCATTCATGTGTACACTCACTGCAAAATGTGTGCTTCTCAATTCAGAAAGATGGCAAAACAGCACTAAAAAAAAAAAACCTTAAATGGTAGTCTAACAGTAAATTCTGTGGGGATTTCCATCTCATTTCCTTTCTTCTCTTTCTTCCAAATATGGGGTTCATCCTTTTCTCTAGGGATGCTCTAAACACAACACCTAGTGAGCAAAATACAGCCATGAGGAAAGCAGATAGGAACTATGGTAAACTGCAAACATAATTGTTCATATTGCGACATGTGAAGAGAATGTGGTTCTCCTCAGGTACTGTGCCAAGGACCTCTCAGTTAACCATGAAACCTGCATCACAAAATGCTGCATCTCCCTCGCTTCCACCCTCGATCAAGACATACTGGCAACCATGCTCCAGTTAGTCACCCACAATCTTGTAATTGTTACTGCCAAACACAGCTGCTTCATTTGATAAAATGTAGTGAAAGAAGGGCTGCAGGAAGGGGTGATGGCACAGGCAACAGCTAACTCAAAACAATGTCTGAGAGGGCTGTCATCACGTAATAGCACTTCAAATTACCTTTACCATTACTAGTCTCAGTGGGATCCGTGCACATAGACAAAGCCTGTTACAACTGTCAAGTGTGATGCTCAGGTTTACTGGGTTCTTTACTGACTGGGATTGCTTACACCTTTCGGCTCCCTAATCAAATACTAAGTATTGATCAGGGAATGCCACACACCTGTATAATCTATTTAAGCGGTAGGCAGGACCACAGTTGCTGTGGAGTTGTAAGTGGAGTTTAGGTTTTCTGGGCTGGGGTTGTGTGAAGTTGTTGGAGCATGTGGAACAATGCTCTTGAGTTAGTCCCTTCTTTGGTAAATTAATATGTTCTTGAGATTTGTCCTAGCATGGAGTTGTGAAACTCCTCAGAAAAATGAATATTGAAAATAGTGTTCTAGTTCTATTTGTTTAGTAGCTTTGAGCTAGGTTGGGCTGATGGCCTGTCTCGCCAGCCCAAGTCAAGCACGGCCTATCAAAGCTCAGTTCACACACATGGTTAGTTCAGTTCTGGAAATGATTCTGCTTCTATGATTCTTCTGTGCTGACTGGCTGAACTAGGAATGGATTGAACACATGTTTCCATGTGGTTTTATTTTTCTGTGAGTCATTTCTAAGTACTATTGGCAGCTGTATTCCTTCATTTCTGGTTGTTTTTCTTTCTGTAACTCAGAACTTCATACACACTTGCTGAGACAGTAAACAGGAAATGCAAGTAAAGGAGGAGGTGTTTAATTAAAATTAACATCTGCTAATTTTGTTTTAGAGAATTAAATGCTCACTGTCAATAGATCAGTATTTTTCACATTGAATTCACTGAATGTTACAGCATGTGAAAGTGAACATGTGACAGTGAAAAACTTTGGCTATCTGTATGCTGGTATCATTACAGGTTTCTCTCATTCAAGAGCTGTGTTTTTCTGTCTTGAGTGGGAGCTGTGCCCCCTTATATTGTGATAAGAGTAAACTTTAAACCTGGCATAGGTTACAGGAGAAAGTTAATCTAAGCAGAGCCCATGTTTTCAGTGTTTGTACTTTTGTGCCCTTAATCATACTCAGGATTTTTAAGTCAAAAGCACCTCTTAGGCTCTAGACAGGCCAGCTTCTCCATGCAGCAACCAATGTTTAAACTCCCTGAACTACTTATTTCCAAAGTGAAATCTTGCATTCTTTTGGATAGTATCCCAAAGTCCATCTCATTATGATCTGAACTTAATGAAAAACAAGGAGGATTAAAAAAAAAAAAAACAAACCCAAAACACAAACCCCATGGGATCCATGTGCAAAATTAAATTCCATGCTGTATGCATGGACTGCTCTCACATCATGTGCCTCGTGTTAAAGCAACCCCTACCTTTTCCTGGTTTTTTTAACCCAGTGCTAATCTGTGCAGAAAGCAATGAGGCAACAAACCACCTCGCACTAGACAGAAGACAATCAAACCAAGATTACTTGCAACGAAACGTGTGCTTTCATAGGAAACACCATGGCAGTGATTCTCTCCAGCAAAGTTACAGCAAGGGAACTACAGCAGTTAATAGCTACCTCTGTCTGCTGCCAAACATCTGTGCTCTTAACTACAACTTGCTGCCAAGTCCAGCCTGCTTCCTGACGCTGCTCAGCAGTGCCTTGCACAAAGAGCAAGGGGGGAGGGGATGGGGAGAAGGTTGCTGTCCTGTCCCCTAGCTAAATGAAAAGAAAGAATCCCTGAGACATATGGTCTTGCATAAAATAACCATCAGAGAGAAGCTGGGTGCAGTGTCAGGTTAGTGGGGATATTCTAATTATGCAACGTCTGAGCAGTACCTCATTTGTAGTCACTGAGTAAAACAAATGTAGATGACAAAACTGTGGGTCATCAAAGATGCGTATTTTAAAAGCATGAGGACCTTTACCCCCAAATTACCAAAAACAACTTGAAGCCCATTACTTATCAAGGAATGTAAATAGGAATCCAGACAAACTGTTCCTTTCTTAACAGGAAAGAAGCTGTTTAGGCTATTTATCTTTTTTTTTTCTTCTTTCTTTCTTTCTTCTTTTATATATATATATTTATTATTTTTTTTATATATATATATATAATTTTTTTTCTAGTATGGAAAATCTGGCTTGAAGAAACTTATCACTAAGGTAACACTATATTTCATTTGGAGCTGCGAGTGCTTCTTTTTAAGCGAGTTTTGGAGCATCCCTTATGTAACAGAACTGATAGCCATTCACGGATAGCTGACAAGTCAAATCCAAATCCCCGCGTACATCCATGCTCACACAAACTCGAACCATGTCAGTTATGTTGCTGGCTTATCAAGCTCTCTGTTCTCCAGGAGAACATTATAGGGTTTGTAATATGTCACAGAATGTCAAATTAAGGGCTGCACAGCAGTGAAGGATAGAGCAGAAAGCATTCTATTCCAGGCCATTGATTCCTTTTAACAACTACATGCAGTAATTCCCAAAACTACCTACTCAGTCTCAGTCACACGGAAAACATAGAACAGCGTTAGTTCTAAGCCTTGCACCCAGTACAGCTTGAGTATTAGACCATCCAAGGGGATTAAAGAAGATGACTGATTTAAACAGAGTAATTCATTTAATGGCAACTTGCTGCATTTCTCCTACCCCAACCTCCTTAAATGTTTAACAGTTTGCTTCCTGGATTCCCAGTGCACAAACTGAGCGCATTTTCTTCCTACAGGAAATGATCCAATTAAGCTGATGTATAATTGGCAATGAACTGTTTAAGCCCATTTTGCTCTTGAAAAATCTTAAGAGCGTGCAGTCAGCTGGCTGACCCTCTTCCTCAGTCTGCAGCCGAGGGACACTGTTTAAGGAAAAAGAGGGAAGCAGATGCTGCACACTCTCAGCAAGGTAGTCTAGGGAGGTAGTCAGCTCTCATTAGTTGAGCTGGCTCAGGGCAGACCTGTTGACAACTTCAAAATAACACGGTTCCCACTTACAACTCATTAACCAACTTGCTTGCAACTTGGCCACTGACACGCAAGCTGTTTAGAAGAGGCTCAGGAAACACTCCTCATAATAGATACTGCACTTTTGCCAGAATGTCTAACCTTGGAGCACTAACTGTTGCTGTTGTTAAGCTTCCCTCTCCATCTCTATGAACTCTGCTGACCTGTCTTGACGCTTACAGCAGGTAACAGCTGGAGATGCTGACTGACTCATGAGTTTAAGAATTCACTATTGCCACCCTAATGCAAAAGCTAGGGTGAAGTGCTGCTGCTTCTGAAAAAGTGCTGCTGACAGCTTACACGGTGCAGCAGGCACCAGGCCGACAGCAAGGCTGGAACACACTTTTGTAAAGTCCTGCAGTAAGTTTTACAAACCTTAAGGCTTCTTCTTCACTTGAGAGAAGACAGCTCTTATCTACCTGAACATAACTACTACTCAGTAGGCTCTGTTCTCTTCCCCCTCCTGGCACAAGCTCACTGTCCAACACAGGTCAATTCCCTCTCTCCTTGCTGAGCTTTGTTAGACTGTTAAGACATGCAGGTACAGGTTTGCTTTTCACCGTCTCATCAACAAGCTGCATGGCCCCTCTGCTAGGCACTGGGGTATAAGTGTAGTGACAATGACTGTCACCACATTTGAGATGAGAAGTGACCAGTCAGGTATTGAGAGCTGCCGTGAGTGCCTCTGCCCCCACACATTTTACGTGTCCCTGCTGGTCTGGTTTTCATCCATGTAACTTAAAGGTAGAATGCACTGTCACGCATGGTGCCTGATACAGGAACCATCTAACTGACAAAGAAACCCCCTGGATATTCAGTAGATACCCTTCACTGTTGCACAAATGAATCTGAATGTGAGAAGGATCTTCTGGCTGTTCTTTACAGCTGGAGCAGATTTCCCTCTATCAACATGAGTTTTACTAGAAAAAATTCTTATAATTAGGCAGTCAGATTTTTACAGCACTGCCTGCTTACACTGATTTACCAGAAGTCTGTCACTGGCTATGTTATGAATATAGTTTTTTTAAAGAACCCTGGATGCATTTATCATAGAATGGTTTGGGTTGGAAAGGACCTTAAGATCATTCAGATCCAACCCCCTGCCATGGGCAGGGATGCCTTACACTAGGCCATGTCGCCCAAGGCTCTGTCCAATATGGCCGTGAACACTGCCAGGGATGGAGCATTCACCACTTCTTTGGGCAACCTGTGCCAGTGCCTCACCACCCTCACAGTAAGAACTTCTTCCTTAGATCTAACTTCAACTTCTATTTCATTTCAAACCCACCACCCCTTGTCCTATGCTACAATCCCCGATGAAGAGTCCCTCTCCAGCATCCTTCTAGGTCCCCTTCAGATACTGGAAGGCTGCTCTGAGGTCTCCACGCAGCCTTCTCTTCTCCAGGATGAACAGCCCCAACTTTCTCAGCCTCTCTTCATACTGCCCAAGGCTCTGTTCAACCTGGCCTTGAACGCTGCCAGGGATGGAGCATTCACCGCATCTTTGGGCAACCTGTGCCAGCGCCTCACCACCCTCACATAAGTAACTTCTTCCTTGAATCTAACCTGAACTTCCCGTTTCAGTTTAAAACCTTTTAACTTTGCTGCTTCTAGGTACCAGCATTTGACAGTTCTAGAACTCATATGACAGTTCTAAGTAGCTACACTTCAGCACTGCAGCTGACATCCTACAAACATTGCAGTCTCTTCTCCCCAGGTTGAATGCTTGAATAAGTACTGAGACATCTCCTCATGTGGGGTAAGGTATCACACAGCCAGGGGTGCTACCCAGTTCAGTGCAGGCACTGTCAGAGAAAAGCTCTGCTTGAGGGAGGAACTACTGATGTGTTACTACTGTGTTCCTTCCTGCCATCATGTCTTCCCTTGCAGTTACCCTGTCACTCTTCCTCCAGTTGTTGTGACCACCACTGCTGCAGTAAGATCTGCAGCACTGAAGGCAGCAACCCAGTTCGAGCTGCAAGGGGGCTGTCTGCACACCAGGAATACCTTGTTCTATGGCATCCTGCCTCCCCATACCTATGCTAAAGGTTTGAGACTAAGATTCTCTGATAGTTGCAGTCTTACCTACAGATTTGCAACTCTTTTGGCCAAACTTATAACTTTACGCTGAGGATTTCCCTGAGGGGCTCCATCATCTTAGAGACAATTTACCTTCTGTTTAAAATGTTCTAGGTGATGCAACTTCTCAGCTTGCACGTCTTTATCGATGTTGGGGGGGGTAGTGGTGTTAGTCCAGTATGTTTAAATAGAGTGAACAATTCAAAACTGAGCACCTGCAAACTGAATAAGCAAAGGGAGCTTAGCAATTCTATTTCTGATCTTTCTCGGGTAGAATTCTGCTTAAAGATAAAACACTTCTAGACTGAACTTTTTAAAACCAGCTACATACTCTCTCAAGTTCTGCATCTACCAGTTCCTGTAATCTTATCTGATAGGTTTTTGTGGGGTTTCTTAAGTACAAAATGTATTTTAACTTCCCGTATTAAGCGCTGCCAACTCGCTTTAGCATGAAAATGTGTTTAAGTCTACTTAGAACTGTCACACTCTAATATTATTAGATACAAATGAGTTCCATTAGCGTAACTTTTAAAGGTGCAAGCCTTGTCCAATTCTGCCTGCAGAGACAACCGGGCACTCACAAATCGGTAGGTCTTGCATTTGCTTAAGCAAAAGGGAAGTGGGGATCCTTCACTGCTTCTGTGTCTCAGAATGTGGCACATAAAAGCAATTCAGATTTGCTGAGCTGTGCAAACCGCATGCATAGAAACGTGCCACAGAAGAGGGTGAAACAGGGTAAAACTGCAGAAAAAAATGGAAACAAAACACCATACTGATTTGCAGTGAAGTGTTACAGGAACTTTACAGAAACTTCGGCCTTAGGAAAGGTACTCTTTTGCCTAAAGACTCCACGTGTTTAATTCAAGCAGTAGCAGCACCTTGGCTCCCAGTCCTTAATTTAACTGCTGCTTCTTGTTATTCTCCCAGTCACTGTTTCACAGGTGATGAAACAGTTCAAATGAGCACTGTTCAGAACAGCAACATTTCTTGCTTCTATGAAGACAAACACCTTCTGGTCCCCTCACCCGGGAGTCCCATGCTGATTTCTGAGTTATAAGAAAGAGTTTGCCCAATGCCTGAGCTATTACTCAATTCTCTCAAGGCTGTTGGCTCTACAGGCTCTAGTTGCCCTGCAGAAACTGACCCTTTAGGGAAACAGTGAGTCTGACTGAGCTATTTAATAAGCACAAAGTCTTCACAGTTTCTCCTCGTAACAGCACTGGTTTAGGACCGTATCTGGTGAGATGCAAGAGAGGTTCTCTTGATTTAGCTTGCTTACAGCTCAGCATACTTGTATTGAGAGATGCACAGCCTCACCAAAACTCCCCCAAAGCCAGGTAGGAAGGTGCTATTTTGGTTATAACAGATGGACTTGGAACTAACAATGTAAATGACAAATTCCCAAATGGTTCTTTATCAAATGGGTTTAAAAAAGAAAAAAAAAAAGTTAACATAAATCCTATATAGGAAAGGAAGGGTAAAAAGAATGGGTTTCATTTCCTTATATAGCCCTAAACTTCCACATCATGATATAAACTATCCACTCCAGAACCCTTACAGTTCACAATGCTATGACTTGCTCGTGAGGCCATACTGCACATAATTATCAGCCAAACTACATCAGTGAACTGTTCCTCATGGCATAATAACTTGCCTTCAGCATTTTTCTTTGAAGCTCTAGACTTCTGCTTAGATTTATTTACCCTGACAATGCTGTTTAGTTACTACTTCATAAAGTTAGGTATTAGTAATGCCAGAAGAGCTGGAAACTTCACAAAGCAGTCATCTCTTTACAGAAGTCTGCAGAGTCTTGAATCATTTGTTGATGTTACTCAACAGAAACACAACACAGCATGGTGGTGCTTAAATCCTTACTTAATTCACTGGGATTTTATCTGAACTAAGAAGGTGGTCAAAACACAATGTAAGCTTTTCAACATCTCAGCTAGATTTTCTCTAACTGCTAATCTCAGCTGTCCTGAGTGTTAATCCTCTGCCACAATTAAACATGTTCTGTTTAATATAAATTAGAATTATTGCTTAGACTTTAAACACTGCAGAAGCAGGTACTAACAGATACTCTATGGTTATGCTTATCGCTTCTTTTTTCCGTCAACAAAGTAACTTATCAGCTCTTCTGAAATTTGCTACAAGTATAACTACACAGCAGCCAAAAGATTTCCTATCTGAGTTTGGTAGAGACAAACTAAGTAAATGCTTCAAGAAGCTCCTCCAGTCAGTCCTGCTGAACAGTTGTGGGCTGTAGTTTTGCTAGAGGGTTGTAACTGCTGGGTGACTGTCATTTCTGTAGATGGTGTATTTTTTTCTGAACAAGAGATGTCCAACAAATGTTCGTGGAGGGTTTCACAACTGCATCTTAGACACCACACTTTGAGCAATACTTCTGCATGTTTGTGATGTGGGTATTTCATTTTCATCTCTTTTGAAATTAGCTTTCCTTTTTATGATGGAGTGTCTCTAAGAGCCTGTATTCTCTAGCTAACTTATAAACTGAAATTGTGAATAGAAAGGAAAAATTAGTATTTCATGTTCAGTTAAATCTGCTTATAAATTTTATAGTGCAATGAGAATGAACTGTCACAACTGCTAAGAACCCCTTCAAAAACACTGACTTACAAGTACAGCATACCAAAACCTCCATGATGATGATACAGCCACCACACATAAAATCCACAGACACACACAAAAAAAAAACAACCATCAAGCAAAATAACTGTATCTATAGATACTTCTATTCACATTCTGTGGTAAAACAGGGACATTGTCAGGGTATCATTTTCTCACTACTTCAAACAAATACATTTAACGTGCTTACCAGAGAAGAGTAAAAGGAGAGTTCCAAATGCTTTGACAGCTAAATGAAACTCTGTTTAGATTCAGTGCTTTTCAGAAAGCTGTAAACAATATTCAAGCCTCTAAAAGCTCTTGGGAGCTATTCAACCACTAGCACTAAGTGGTTTTGTTTGATCCTTTATCCCCACAAACAAGACTGATGCAGGTAAGACTGAATTCAGTTGATAAGTTTCCTATCAGAAAGGCCTTCTCATGCTCCTTTATCAGCAATAATATTTTCCACTGCTTTCCCCTCCCACTCCCAAGAAAGCCACAACATAAGAGTCTTTTTATGGACAGAAATCTGCAGTAAGCCAAGTGCTGAATATCTGTTCCAGCTGTATTCTGTTAAATAAAACCCTGAACAATTCAGGAGTTCAGTCACAGTTTAAAGGAACAGACAATGCATATAAGCTGTAGAATAGTCTATTTGAAGTGTGCTTTTTCAGTACAGTCCATGTCAGTGCTAAGCTTTTATCTTAAAACAAGATGCTGCCATTATGTGTGTCTTTTCTTGCTGTACAGCTACTATATGCACAGATCTCAGATTTCTACACTTGGATTTTTCACAAGTGCCAGAAGAAGCTGGATTGAGGCTTGGGCAAACACCATCTGCCAGATCTTACCAGAAAAGCTTCCCTCACTCTGTCCACAAAAAGGTGAAGATGCTTGAAAGCTCCTGGGAGGTCTAAAAGAGTCAGACTGGAACTACTACTAGCCAAATGCTGCCCTAGAATACCTTGGATGAGAAGAGGGGCTAACAGGACAACCTACAGGTTATGCTAATCTTCTGCGTGTTTTAATTAAGACTCCTCAAGCTGAGCTCTTCAGAAACCTCAAGCAATCATACTCCTCCTGCTTCTTCTTGGAGCAACCAGAATGGAGAACCCTGACACCTTGGAAAGGTCCAATATGCAGGTCAGTGACCCTCTGGAAGGAAAACTCTGAACACAAATGTCTTTAGTCCTTTATCTAGCTCTATCTTGACATACACATTTTGAAATGCAGTCTCCTTGGAAACGTAACATAATCAATCAAGGTTAAACAGTCAGCTCTTATAAATAAGTCTATCACTAGTGGCTTCAATGTTGCTTCCCTTCACACTAGCAGAGTAACTTCTAAGCCTTTAAAATGGCACAGAAAGAGATTTTTAAAGACAGTACCACATGGGATGTACTGTCTTTTCAAGAAAATAAATGTCACTGCGTGAAAAGGTTGATTATATTCCTTTAGAATGTGCAAGGAAGATTCTAAAATTACATTTATTTCAAGCAACAAGAAGGAGAATAAGCTGTTTCATTATGACATTAACTTCCACAAAAAAACCCACACTATTCAAAGGAAGTGATGAATTCATGACTGTGTAATATCCTGTATGTGAGTAGTATCCTTTCTTTATTAAAAGAGAAAACGGAAATGAATTAGAGTGGGATCTCTCTCAGAAAAAGGATTTAATTATTGCTTTTGACTTGACTTTTGACAGTAAGTTTTATTCCATCATGCTGCCTACACGCAGCAGCAGAAGCACTGTTAACCTTGCATAAAACATGAATCTTTAGTTTAAGATGAGGCAATAAATTGCCTTCCCATAACTAAAGGTGTCTTCTTGACACCTATCTAAAATGCTATCAAGCCACTGATCCTAACCAAAATGTTCCTTTTGTTTTGATCCCTTTTTGCAAACCAGGGTAAACAGTTTAATGGTTATGGGAGTTTCTCATGGCATGTTGTAAAAAGGGAACTGAAAGTCCTACTACGTACTGGGAAAACAAGTGGTTAAAGTCAAGACTGAAGCATGTATTTAAAATGCTCCTTTGTATATGAACATTTGGGCAATTCCTGAATTGCTCTCATCCCTAATGATTTTAACCTGTTCCTCTCAACTCTCCTAAACAGGCTTGATATTTTTCAGACTAAACCTGTACCAGCCATTCCTCAATGCATTCCCCTCAAACTCACCACATTTGTATGGAGTCCCCAAACTCCTTGCAAGGTCTGAGCATGATTAAGTGCAGGGGTGGCAGGCAAAGTTAAGTTACAGAACTGCATGTCTAAGATAAAAGAGGAGAGAACTTAACATATTGCAATTACTTTTTATGAACCAGTTCTGCTTGGAAAAGTAAGTGGAACCGGAATCTTGAGGAAATAGTAAGCTTGTTGCCTTATACTCACAGAATTGATTATCCCTTTGAGTGCCTGGAATCCTCCAGTGACAGGGAAGACTTGCTCTTTTGTGTCAGCAATTTTTTCAAGCTTTGGAGAGAAAACATGTTCAAACACATGAATCACTTGGAAAAACAAAATTTGTCCCACTGCTTTTCACCCTTAAAATGTAAATGGATGTCTAAACCAACTCCCATCCACTCTGCAAAGAGAAAGAAAATTTTGAGTTCCCTCACAGCTGACTTTTCTAAATGGGAGAACTTACTACAACCTGCTGCAGCTAACAGAACCGTACAGTAGTGAGCCACCGTGTCAAACTACCACACTAAGGAAACCTTTTAAAGCTGCATCTTGGCAGTGATTTTGTAACTTTCCAGAATTACCTTCCCTGTTTGCTCCATCTTCCATTAAAAAGCCTTTCCACGTGGCTTCTATAGTAAAGCCTTTTGTACACTTCTCCATTCAAGTCACTTTCACAAGAGTAGCTATAGCCTTCATTAGGATATAGCAACTCTGGAAGAGCTTTCAATCAATGAAGGGCATGGATCTTTCTTTCTTTTTCCCATCCCAAGGCTGTTACACATACTGCTTGCAGCTTGTCTATAGCTACTCTACTCATGCTGCTTGTAGCTTAATCTAGTTGCCATCTTAATGAAAGGGGTTCTGCCGGCATCCTTTCCTGCTGGCAGCTACTAGTTAGCAAGGGTACTTCCGACAGGTCTTCTCAGCAATGAAAGCAACACCCACACATTCTATTTATGTCTAGGTACACATCCGAATGTCTGCTTCCTGAGCCACAGAAGACATACTGCCTAATGCAAGTAAAATTAATTTCCTTATTACTTGATTTTGACGTATACAACCTTGTGACGAGGTATTGCCTAGTAATCTACATTAGTAATGCTCTTACCTGTTCTTGTACGAAATCAAGGACACCAACACAGTAAACTCTAGCTCCCAGCTCTCTGGATTTCTTTGCCTGCCCCAAAATAGAACAGAGGAATAAGCAATTTTTCATTCAAGAGGCAACACCCAAACTCTTCAGAATATAACATGCATTTTCACATAGTGCTCACCTCTTTCTCTGCATGCAAGGGAATCAGACCATCTAGCTTGCCATCTGTCAGTGCAATGATGATACTAGAAAACCTTGAGGCTCCTTGCTTTGCAATTTGCATGTTGGCCTGAAAACAAAAAACATTTATCCAGCTGAAAATTACACGTAAGCTTTTAACCAAAATGCATCTTCTGAGTATATCATCTGAAACCATACTCAGCCTCATCTTCAAACCCATCTTGTGACAATCTTCTGCCCCTTTAACTCACTACTAACAAGGAAATCATTCATCAGTGTTTTCCAGCCACCAGTGAGCCCATTTCCAAAGTGCCAAGGTCACTGACTGATCAACACCTGGAAACACTTGATTTTTTCAGGACAGATGCTCTCTGAGTTATGAAGCTCACCTCGCTTTAGATCCACCATAAGGTTTCCTGTGTTACTCTCCAGGTTTCAAATGCCTGTCAGTAGCTTCCAGGACATAAAAAGAATGGCTTAAAACTAAGTATTTTTTTTCTACATGGCAACAACTTGTGTTTGTCTGGTTTTTCAGCCCCCATGTCACAAGTACAAATCTGGCTTCATAGGCCAAAGGAAGAAACTAAGTTTTTATCAGTAACACTTAGATTTTCACCTTTAGGGTCTGAGTGGTTCAGCAAAATCACAAAGCATCCTTTAACTGTGCATTGTCAATAAATAATTACAAGCAGTTGGGAACTCCATAATTAATATAGTCTAAAAGTAAGACTATTTGTCTTGAAAATGCTTATCTGTGCAGTCAGTTCTCCATAAGTACACGTTCTAGAAGGCTCTTTAAGGCTCACAGCCCTACAAAGCTGTCTGTGACTATTTACCATGTAATTGGTATGCTGCGTTAGCTGTTAAATTCATGACAAAGAACTGCTCTCTACTGTGAAGGATCAAGTCAAAGAAATTCCATATGGCCATTTTCTATGATGGCTAATCTTCTGCATGGGATTTGCATAGTATCTGAGCAATCTTTGGACGACACAGGAAACCAAGAAGATTTGAGCGTAACAGACTAAGGTATACAATCAATCCATTTATGCTACAGGTTATGGCTGCTGTTATCCAATGGG
>JAVHNF010003662.1:0-11476 GCA_034783455.1 Micropsitta finschii | reverse complement strand
TCTCCTTCTCCTTCTCTTTCTCCTTCTCCTTCTCCTTCTCCTTCTCCTTCTTCTTCTTAGTCTTCTTCTTCTTAGACGGCTTTTTCTCTGAGTTGCTCCTTACAGCTAGACATTTACCGTGAGTATGAAGTATCATGGGCAATTGTCACGTGAGAAATTACTGTTTCATCCATCAAATATTAAAGCTGCTCGCTACTGACCTTGAGCACCACTTATGCTCCCACAGGAGCGGCCCTTTTCTAAGTCAGCAGGGTACAGCTGGCGCAAATTCAGCCCAGCAATCAGGTTCACCCCTGTCTGCAAAAGTTGGGACTCCTAAAAGCACTGTGTCTCACATAGTGCACCCAGAGACTTGACCACTCTTGAGAAAGGTGTCCAACACCTGGTCGTTCCTACCGAGGAGTATTACCTGCTCACATTGATTTGCAGCAAAGTATTTCTCAGTAAGTATTTCCACTTAACATTTACTCTCAGGGAACTTGTGTAGTGGGAGATATTTACGAGTTGCTTTCAGCTTAAAAATAAATCACCTCTAATTCCTCTAAGCGAAATCAATCAAAAGTCTGTAAAAAAATGGACTGGTTGTTTGGTCGATTCTGGCAGAAAAGTAAACAGCACTTCAGCTTTTCTCCACCATTAAGGTCTAAATGGCCTAGAAAGTAAATCAATATCTCCAGTCAGCCTTCTGGCTATTGTTTAGCCAGTAGATATGGATTTTCTCTATCTTACTGCACTCTTCTGGGACTAACCTGTAATCCTCAGAGAGTAATAATAAGTTCATTATCTAGTTCAGATCTCGGTTGTACATTTAAATGGACCACATCCATCAGCAGCAGTTGTTAAAGGACAATGACATCCCATTCAACTTATTTCACAGTGAAATACTTGCAATACCTGATGGAGAAAATTATTTAAAAAATCTTATTTGTCAGGTTATTAAAAATGAAATATCACAAATGAACTAAAGGGTAAATCAGGATTTTTCTTATATATGTAACACTGTTCCTTTGTTAACGAGTTAAATTGTGGTGAAGCTTCTGTCATACATCATGCAATCTTTCATTATTCATATCAATATGTTTCAAATATTTCTGGTTAAATACCGCTGCAAAGCAGGCAGCTGTCAGAACCAATCAGTACTTTTTTTTTCCATTCCTGAGCTACCAGATGTTTGCGGGACTAAAATGATTTTCCCTCCCTCTACCAAGGAGTGCACAAGAAAGCTCTCTCATTTTTAAACACTCAAGTTTCAAAAGGTTGTACTTTGGAATCACAGAATCCGTGAAATGCTCTCAGCTAAGGAGAGTTACAGTGTCTGATCTGAGCACTCCGTTTCATTGTGTACAAACATTTTCCCTGATAAAGGTATACAGCACATCACAACACGACAAACAGAATATTACTTTTACGCTGAACATTTAAAAAAGCAACAAACTAGTAACTATTTTCTAGATGCTCTGAGTATTGAAAAAACCAAGGACTTACTACTTACTAGTTGCTGTCACTATATCCATACTGTAAATTATGCACATGAAGACTGCTGTATGCTGGGGAATGTGCTGCATTTTATCTACATACTCAGCTCTCAGGGGGTTTAGACAAATCATACATAAAAGTCACAGCCACAACTGCCACGCTGCCACAGGTTCTTTCCTCTAATTCAAGAATTATTAGGAAGAATGAAATAGGAAAAGGATGGGGGCTATGGCTCTATTCAGGCAAGTGGTTTGAAGAGCAATACTTTCTATAATAAGTAACCATTCTTTTTTCCTTTCAGAATTGCCTATCCAGACTGCAACCACATTTAGGTGAGTGACAGTCTTCAGATCAAAAGGAGAGTTGTCAGTCCTAAATAAAGATTAAGAAATTGATTCTTAAAGTGGATCATCTAAATTCAGAGGTTAAGTCCAAAGAGCAGTGCTCTACAGAAGGACAAACGGAACCTTATGACAGTGGCAATTCCCAAAACATAGCTTGTCTCTGGAGAGCCGCTTGTTGGTACTGGGCTCACCACTAGGTGACAGCTAGGGAGCACTCAGAGCTCCCCCAGATGTTCCCTCAAACAACTTTGCTCTATTCCCAAAGCAATTCACTTGATTTGGAGAAGTTTTTTAGATCACTCCACAAATCACTGTAATGAAAATCAACAGAACTTAAGCTCCTATGTAAATGTCACTTCCAGAAAATATCTATTAATGTTGTGTGAAATAATGCTTGGTTAACCTTAAAAATGGAGCCTTAAAGTCTTAATGTCACTAATCTTTGGCAGAGAATGAAGTCTGCTGAAAAGACAAGTCAAAGAAATCAAAGCCACAGAATGGAGGCCTGAAAAAGCATCCAAAAAGATGCTTTTGGAAGTACACAAAAAACAGAATATAAATGAGTTTTGGCTTCTTCCAATCAATACACTTTTAATCTCCTATTACATTAAAAAATGCTGAAACCTAAGTAGTGTTAAAGAAACTAAAACCTTTAGGGTTTTTTGGTTTTTTTTTTATGATATCTTCTATTTTCAGTTTTGTATCCTAATCTCACTCCTGTTTAACACCAGTTTTGTGCAGGAGCTGAATGTTCTTCACACACTGCATAATTTGATAATTCTTTTAGACATTTGTAACTTACACCCTAACATCTTGAACCTAGAATAAAATCTGACCCTGTTCATTCAAGAGTAAAATTCATACAAACTTCAGTGTGGTCAGGATCTCAGTCTTGATCTTTCAAGGCATTAACCTAATGCACTCCTCAGAGTCTGATTTTAGCAGTGTTCTTTCCTTTGTACAGTGCGCGTGTCTGTAAAGCTCTTTTTCTTCTGGTTTTAGACAGCAAATTAAGAAAAGAAAAGAAAAAGAAAACCAATTTAGTTATTTTTAAATGTTAAGAAAATGGGCTCCATACAAACAGTCTCTTATTTCTTCACTCATCTGCCCCTGCTGTCTCTCAGGTCTCAGGAATGTTCTGCTCAAATGTTGGGACCCAGGAAAGCAAGTTCTTTTCAGAGCTTTGCTGATGAGGTGTAACGAGATACCCAAAGTAACCTGTAGATAAAGGTTTAAGTAAATTTTCAGAGCTGATCGCCATTCTCAGCTGATCAATATATGACCAGAAATTTCGTGTTACAGATAGAAGAGAAAATGAGCAATCTCACCAATGTGCATAAAGCACCATGGCATCAACAAACAGAAGCATTACAAGTGCTAACAATTATCAGAAGCAGTGGCAAAAAATCCTCCTGATGGAAATCGTCTTAAAGTTGAGGTAAAATAGGCTTTCCTTAGTGCAAAGACCTCACAAGGGGCCCACCTGCAAGATGGTTCTGGTTTTACTTTTCTTTGCTGTACTTAGAGAATGTGAGAGAGTGGAATTTATTCCATGAGACAAGCAAGCAGTGTACTCTGAGGGCAGGTGATTTAGGTGCTGGCAGGACAGTCGTCTGCTCAGCTGTACTTGTATAACCTGTCCTGACAGCTGTAAGGCACGGTGGAAGATGTAGGCAGGATAGGTGATTTAACCACGGGGGGAAAATGGGAAGAAAGCACCTAAACTACAGCTGCCTTGAGATATTCAGCACTTGGGAGCAGGCAGACAGTTGTTGAACTTGAGAGACTTCTCAATTTTGTAATATTCTTATTTTGCAAGAAATTCCCAAGCTCATGTCACATAATTGAGAAAAAAGGTGCTTGTGCAGATCATGTGGCAGGCTTTTGCTTTCAGGCAACTAAAGAAATTTTCATAGCTGGGAATATGACTTTTAGCATGGTTTCCTTCAGCATTAAAGCCTCTGCTGAGTGCAGTGCACTGTCCTGGCCTCATATTCTCCCTGGGACACTACATGTCAAGTTCAATCAACAATGGGCTTCTGGAACAAGGAGTTCTGTTTAAGGTTATCTGACTGAAGGCTAATCAAAGTAAAAATAAAGACATGGTAAGGAGTAATGACAAGCAGAGGAACCGAGTGACCTCACCACTGAAGAACAGAGCACAGGCAATCCTGCCATCAAAGGAGAAAAAGTTTAGCATGTCCAGCAAAGGTGACCAAGGTAGTTGGGGATGGTGCATTTATCCTATGGAGGAGAGGCTGAGAGAGCTGGGCCTGGTTCAGTCTGAAGAGGAGGCAGTTTTTGAGCAATAAGTAACAGCCTGCTGATGCCTACAGGCCTAAACCAGGCTCTTCGCAATGGTGTATGGTGGCAGAAATAAACAGTGGGCATATATGAAATAAGAGGTGATTTGATAAGACATATAAAAGACACCTAAAGGCACCATAAGGTATGAAGGCACCAGAATAGTTTGCCTAGAGAGGTTGTGCAGTCTCCATCCTCTCAGATTTTCAAGGCCAGACTATATAAAGCCATGAGCAACCTGGTTGCCTCACAGCTGACCCTAGGATCTGGGCATGGACATGGGAGAGATCCTAAGTCCAGGATAATAACTGATGGCCCCGTGACTATGAGCAGGACAGTGAATCAAGAGGGTAAGGGCCTGTATATTCTACTAAAACCATCAATCCTAATCAGCCAGAGAGAAGGAACTGGACTGGGCCTTCTGTGTTAATTCTTGAGAGAGTTCCAATGACGTTTATGTAGGAGTTGGGAAAGGCACTGTGCTCCGTGTTGCTAGGGTCACCAGACCTGCAAACACCTCTGATGTCCTGGAGCTCCCACTCTAGGCATACACTGAAAACTCTTGAAAATGATGAGGGAGAACACAGCCTGAGAAAATTTTACTCAATTTAACACTGATGTTAAAAGCCTAAGAATCTGACTGAAAAATATCAGGAATATTCTAGACTTGTTTTTTAAGTCTTTTCATTCAATGAAAATTATGGATGCTTAATGCCTGCTTGAGACAGGAACGAATGTCTCAGTATTGCCATTTCCTCCCTGATAGAATTGCTGGTCTCATTAACTAGAGCAGATGCTTAAGTCTATCTTTGATATTTAAGTATCCTACAGTAGGATTACTGCCCTTCATTACCATTTTAACTGAGTCCTGTACAATCTGAATGTACCTTGACTTCCCTTACCTATGGCAATAATATTGCTCTTATTTATGAACGAGGAATTAAGGCATAGAAGAATTATAGTACCTGGGGAGTCTGTTCCTAAGAAGGCTGAATCTACACCTCAAAGCCTATTGCTTTTATCAGTACACCCTATGTTTTTTAGAGATTGACACAATTTTTAGCCACAGCGACACTGAAGTAAATCTCAGGGAATAGTCAGAACCTAAATTCTCTCTCATTAAACTATTTCTGGCAAAACAGCTGAAAGCACCCCAAGAATCTTGTAATTTAAAAAAAAAAAAGTCAGATTAAAAGACATGTTTGCAAAACCTACACACATGCCTAAGTGAATCCATCAGTGTTAGACAAGAGTAGAATCAACTATATGTGGAAAACAGAATTACCAGGAGGTATCAATGACCTTCCACCTCTACAAGTCTTGCAACAGGAAAAACTAACAAGGGCCAGCCAATATTACAGAAAACAATCTGCTAATCAACATGTTATTGATCCCTTGTTTTTGTCAAGGTCATTTAGTGTTTTAAAAAATGATCTCATGCTAAATCTTTACAGAAAAAGTGGACTAATTTGATTTACAAAGTAAAGTGTTATTAATTATGGAAGACAGTCAATAAAAAAAAGCTGATTCCTCTAAACACAAGGCAGATCTTATGGCCTATGATTTATGATGACAATTATGATGGCAAAATATTTGCAGGTCTCACTATCATCTAACTTGTGCTAGCTGGAACAAAAGGTGCAGGTAAGATATAATCGAGCATCAGTACAAAGAGCATTAGGAGACAGACAACCTTTAGAGCAGTAAAGGTAAACATCTAGCTTAAGAACAGTGCACAAAAAGAATAATGTGGCCTACTGTTTCTTTTCCATTGTAGAACACTCAAACCTCTATTTTTAATACCAGAGGCAGACTTCTGTCTTACAGAAGGAAACATCAGCAGCATTGAAGTCCCTAAGTGTCTAAGTTACATAACCAGGCATCTCAAAGGCACACAGCACTCATCTAAAACGGATGCGCACATTACAAATTTTCCCATTCGAACATTATTAATATGTCAATAAAACCTGGCAGCTTCCCTCACAACTAAGGCAAGACTTGGATTTTACTAAAATGTCTTGTGGGACTTAAAAGCATTCAAAGGCCTAATTCCCTTTTAACAAAGGAATATTATTAAACCGTTAAGTTAAAGATTAGAAACAACATATCAGACATTTTAATTTAAATATTCAGCATTAAGTAAATACCTCATAAACTAGAAATAAAACTATACAAGATAAGCATAGAAAGACTTATGGGAAGGCCAAAAATGGTTTACAGAAGAAAATCAATTTTAGATTAAAAAATAGAAAACTGAAGAAACTGGAAAATTCAAATGCATCTATTATAGTCTTCCTTTTGCATTGTTTTTTGCAACGTGAAAATGGGATAATTCACAGTTCTTGGAATAATTGTTTCAAGCTGCCAATAGATAAAGTCAGAAATAGTATTAGTTATGCCAGGACATATTTTCCAACTTTTTCTCATAACCACAAGATTTAAAGAATGTTTCTGTCACTGATGTAATCAGAGGGCTCCAAAAGCCAGAATCTATAGCTTGCGCTGCCAATATATATGTGTCTTAATTCAGTCTGGATTCATTTCTTTAACACAAACATTTATCCTGCATGGCTCTGAGAAAAGAAAAGCCATTTTTGAAGGAACTTATCAAATTTCAGCCTACCAAAATATTCCTTTTAATTTATGCACAAGCAGTGGTTTGAATAAAGTATCATTAATGTATAGTTGCAAAGCACTTGCAAAACAGTCTTAAATGAACCTGTGCCTATCACTAAAAGCTTTTAACGTTTGTTTCGTTTTCATGTGAGCAACATGGTACTTAATTCTGACAATCTGCCATTTTTCTAGCATGCTCAGAGTGCGGTCAGAGAGAGCAGTACTTTTATGTTTTTCATCAAAAGCCTTACGATGCAGAACTGCTCGTCTTTTATTAGAGTCCTTGTCAAGCTCAGCGAGCTGTTTAGGCTGAGGGAGGACTGTGTCATATTGTTTCAAGCTCACGTGTCAGCAAAGAGAAATATAGATCCAGCAGTTTCTACCAGCATTAATGCTTGCTTGTGCTTTCATATACATCAGATATCTTTGTTTGCAAGACACAATGCTGTAGTGCCATTGCAAGCAGTCTATAAAAGCTTCCATCCTTTAAGGTAGGAAGGGGCTGCATGGAGTATCTTCCACCAGCCAGTTGGAGTAGCTGTGCAAAACCAGTGGCTTGACAAGTTGAAGCACTGCAAGTTGGTAAGAGTCAACAAATCACTTATAGAATGCTATTCATCAGCTCTTGTTTTTAAATATGTGGAAAGTTGATTTTTTTTCTCTGCAGACCCAATCTTTTTTCACTTTAAGTAATTGTAAGAACATCAGCCAATTTCCAAAAACTTTCCCCAAAATACATCTGTAGGTCATTTCCAACTTCATAGAACTCCAGCCCTAAAATAAAATCCTTCCTTAGGGAAATTACTTTCTAAACCTCTCTCCAATTTTTTTGTAAAAAAAAATATGAACAAAACCTTCTTGTCATAGTCTGCTCACAAGAGGGACCAAGGACATCCCCAAATATTATTCTATTATTGTCAATAAATCTCAAAGTACATAATGATTTTGCATTATTTATCTAAATAAATAAGAAAAGCTATTTTCTGGCAAGTATGTAACTCTTTTGGCTTTCTACCAGAAATAGCATTAGTCTGAAATTCATACATCATTCCTTCTGGTGCTAAACCTCTGCACAGATGATACTTTAACTTAAAAAGAGAAAGATGACATAACATCTCAATTTAAATCTTTGTGAACTAGAGCTCTGAAGTTACTTCCCATTCTTTGATGTCTTTTTCTTTAAGTGCAAAATAATCAATTTAAAGTAATTATACAAAATTACAGAAGTTACCATGTTTAAAATGAATTGATGTAACTTACATCAATCAAACTGCAATGTTCCCAAGATCTAAGTAGCTTCTAGCACCACAGTAGTCTGTCATTACATCAACAGCATCTCTTGCATTTGAGCTCAAGCTCATACTCAAGCCCAAGCCTGCCCTGCTTCCAAACTGTTCTGCATCCATGGGAGCGCCCAGGAGAAAGCTCTAGCTGTTTCATGTTGCTGGACTCATGGATGGGTTACCTAGATGCCTTCTCAGAAGGGCTGAGGTTTGACTAAGTCTACGCTCAGACAGTTTACAGGAATACAGAGCAATAGCAGCATATGTGCAGGACTCGGTATAATCTAACCCATGGCAGGATCTGAGCTCTACAAAGTAGAACATGTATTACACAGTATAGTCCAAGATGGCAAGCTGTCACTGCCAGTGCATATTAGCTCCTTAGGACTGGATGGTAAAGTGCACACAGTAAGATTGTTTCCTACATCTATTGGTCTGTTGCTATGTCCTCAAATTAGACCAGAAGTCTGAAGTCCTAATCAGACCGGAGCTTTGTTCGGCTGTGTGATGCATCTCACATGCTAGAAACATCTTCCTGACTTACAGGAGTATATACCTTCCAAACAAAGGCTCTGACTTTGAAGATATCTGTCCTACAGAGTTCAGGTACTCCAGGTACTCTAAGCCTTCAAGGATGCTTATTTAAAATTATGTATGAGCATAATTTTAAGAACCTATCTTCCAAAAATTTAAGTGTGACTAACTAACAAGGCCAAGAGCCTTGGGTGACATGGTTTAGTGTGAGGTCTCCCTGCCCATGGCAGGGGGTTGGAACTTGATGATTTTAAGGTCCTTTCCAACCCTAACTATTCTATGATTTTATAGATGGTCACAACAGCATAAGATTTGTAATCTTTATGGGAACATTTTTGTTATCATTCTTATTATCCCTACAGCAATGAGAAACCTCTGTCATGGGACAGGACACAAGCGTGTCAGAAACACAAAATCAGAAGATGGTCAGTGAATCAGAAACCCCTTACATTTAATGGAAATATGGGGCTTTTTTTATTTTTTCCACATTATTGATCAGATAAGAGGCTTCTATTCTCTGGAAGGATAAATGATTTCTGAGAGAATGCCAATGTTATTATTTCTTATATAATGGTGTTTTCCGATTTGGAACAGTGGTACTGCCAACTCTAATATTAAAAAATCATAAAGCATGTCATTTGGAAAAAAAAATATATTTGGGTACTTTATATTTGTCCTTTGCTAGTCTGACTAAGGGAGTGTTCAAACCTTAACTTTAAAATCTGTACCATGATAAAGACAAACACATTCTCAACTGAAAGCAAGCTTTTCTGATAATCAGGGATTTAGAACTGAGACCAGAAATATTCAAACACACCAACGTTTAAAATAAAAACCCCGTTACTACTGGCCAATAACAGAATCAAAAAGCCTATGTTCCATGAACCGCCCAAGGGCAGTCTCACAAAGTCCTTGGGTAAGACTTCCTATTTGCATAGGGAGCTTTTGCAAGGAGCAGGCCAAGGTATAAAAAGGGTGGGAAGAACACTAAGGACTAAGGATGAGAACAGTATTATTGTGTGTTACCTCAGAAGGTAACACCCTCATCCAAATTGCATTTATTTGACATTTATTCCTCAGTTTATTTTTAAATAATTCAGTCTATACATCTGACTGAACACATTTAGAAAAGAGTTTTAGGAAGCTGGTGTAGGAGACATGACATGATTAGAAGTTAGGATGTGGAACGGGGACAGACTGAAACCACATTTGCAAGGAGAAAATGCCAGTCAGTACAACCTTGACCAATAAAAGGCAAAGAGGTGGTACTTCTTTTTACTATCAGAGATTAGGTGACATACCAAGTCAAGACAAAAGCCAATATCAGGGTTCTGTGCCTCTTGCCTAGGAACACAGTGGAATGTGTTTCATTATTTGCTTAAATTACCCATGAAAAACAACCTAAAGTTCTTTGACAGTGATGCCAAAAGTGCCAAACATCCCAGCATTTTAACCAAAACTGATCTATGGCTACTAACAGCCATGTTTGAAGTACGCCAGTTTTACCAGTAAAAAGATTATTTTGTAGATAGGGGTAATCTTCATTAATAATGATCTCCTATTATAATTGCAGAATGCAGGAGACAATTTTGACTTGATGAACCAGCTTCAAAAAACAGCCAGCTTTTGAAGGTACTATACATGAGCTTCTGCTCCATTAGATATTTCTAAATATTATGGTTTGATGTACAGTTTCTGTGAGGGCAAAAATGAATACCATCAGATTATAGCAAGGATCTGTGGCTGAAAATAAGAAGAGATCCAACTGCTATCACAGCAAGTAAAAAAAGAAGCATGTTATGCTGTTATGCCACATGCATTGTCTGGCATTCATTCAGCTCACTGTAGCTGAAAATAGCTGTGAGCATCTATGGTCCATTAATACTATGTTAATTATTATCATTGTATCATCAGTAGTTTGTTTGTGGCAGCTCTGAGTGACAAGGAGACTGAGGTGCTCTGTCAAGTCCATCACCTGATGAGATTTTTATTGGCATAAGATCTTTCCCTTAGTCAGCTACATCACAAAAACCACTGTTTCATTAAGCACAAATACTATTGCCTGCCTTTGGCTTTTTGTAAGAGTCATATGACTAATAGAATAACCCTGACCTGACATGAACTGGTTTCTTTTCTAAGTGAGGATAAGCTAACCTATCGCTCTTCTGAAGAAATTCACGCTGTAATAGTCAAACATCAAATGGGCATGTTAAAGCTTGCTTAATCATAGAATCAAAGAATCATAGAATGATCTGGGTTGGAAAGGACCTTAATATTATCTAGTTCAAAACCCCCTGCCATGGGCAGGGACACCTCCCACTAGACCAGGCTGCTCAAAGGCTCATCCAGCTTGGCCCTGAACACTTCCAGGGCTGGGTCAACCACAGTTTCTCTGGGCAACCTGTGCCAGTGTTTCAACACCTTCACAGTAAAGAACTTCTTCCTTTAATCTAAATCTACCCTCTTTCAATATAAAGTCATTGCTCTTTGTCCTGTCACTATATTCCTTCTTCACAGGAGAGGGGCTCCAGCCCTCTGGTCACCTTCATGGCCCTCCTCTGGACTCATTTGAACAGCTCCATGTCCTATCTTGTGCTGGGGGCCCCAGAGCTGAGACAGTACTCCAGGTGGGGTCTTACAAGAGAAGAGTAGAAGGACAGAATCACCTCCTTTGACCTGCTGGCCATGCTCCTTTTGATGCAGCCCAGCATTTGGTTTACTTTCTGGGTAGGAAGCACACACTTCTGGCTCATGTTGAACTTCTCATTAACCATCACTTGCAAGTTCTTCTCAGGGCTGCACTCAATCCATTCTCCACTCAGCCTGTATTTGTGTTTGGGATTGCCCGGACCTGGGTATAGGACTTCACACCTGGCCTTGCTGAACTTCATGAGGTTTGTGCTGGTTCACTTCTCAAGC
>JAVHNF010003658.1:0-14263 GCA_034783455.1 Micropsitta finschii | reverse complement strand
GCACCTTGCACCCTCAGACCTCAATGCGGGGTAGAGGCCCTCATGGCTCATATGAGCAGCATCCCACCTTGCTTTGAGGTCTTAGAAAATAAGATTCAGCCAGCTGCCTGCTGGATAAACACTACCCAGTTAGATGGGAAAAGTCTCCTGTTCACTGAAAGACCATGTTTCCTAGCATAACCTGCTCCTATTTGCTCTGTGACTGTATCTGACTGAGGCCTTCTGTCTGCACAAAAGGCCATCCCTGACTAAGACTTTCAGGAAAGCCGCTCTATCATTTCAGAACAAGAGAGGCAAATCAAAGACAAACATGTGGAGCAAGGGCAGGACCAAGGCTGGACAGCATATTTGTGCAAAGCAGGCATCTCCTTTTTACACTCAAACATGCTCCCAAGCCCTCCTTCCAAGGCTCCCCTTCCTCCAGGCTGAACCACTGTAACTCAAGTGCCCTGACCTGTCAGCAGAAAGACACCAGCTCCCACAGGGAGAAACACAGAGGTCCACAACAGGGACCAAACCTTGGACCTCCCTCTATCCTCAGGCCCTGCTTGAATGATGAATCCTATTGCTTTGCACTCATCTCCATTTGCACAAGGCTTAGATCCCAGCCGGTTAGAACAAGGGATCCCCCGCTCTGCCCATGCTAGCTGCATGGCACCTGAAGAGCTCAGCAGGGTCAAGTGGCTCAGAATAACACTACAGTCACAGAGAGATGGGAGACATCATCAAGCCAAGATTATAAAAGGAGAACAGACAGCGCAAAAAGCTTGCTGCAGCTGTCATGGAAACATCTTTTTTTTTTATTATTTAATCGCTGCCCCAGGAATACCCAAACCCATCACAACCTCCCCCACCCTCAACATCCAACAGGATTTCACAAGTCCCCCGTTGCCTCCAAAGTTTAGGCTCCCCTCCCCTTTAGGGTCCAAGTTCCTGCAGAAAAGCTCCAGTCAGTGGGTGTCATCTGTGATATGGCTCCAGGGGCCATAGCTGCATCCCAGCGGTGGCCAGCTGGGTCTGAGAGGAGGGGGAGGAGGACTTGCTCCTTTACTCAATCAGTTTTTTGGCCTTGAAGAAGCGGCGCAGGTAGAAAACTTGCCAGGTGGCCAGTCCAATGAGACAACACATGGAGAAAATGCTGAAGTACAGAACCCGGGTGTTCGTCGACTCTGAAACAGACAACAAACCATTGACAGGAGTCTGACATTGCAGGATGTGCCTGCAGAGGGCAAAGCTCCCAGGATTTTCTCTTCCCACCTGTCAAAGGCAAGACAGGAGGTAACGGCCTCAAGCTGCGGCAGGGGAGGTTCAGATTGGATATTGGGAAAACTTTTATTCAGAGAGGGTAGCTGGGCATTGGCACATGCTGCCCAGGGCAGTGGTGGAATCACCATCCCTGGAAGTGTTCAAATACCATGCAGATGAGGCCCTTAGTCACATGGTTAGTGGTGGATTTGGCAGTGCTGGGTAAAGCCTGGACTTGGTGATCTTTTCCATCCTAGTTGATTCTGTGATTCTAGATCATACAGCATGAAGGCAAGGGCACTGAAGCACTAGTAATACTTGAGAATAAAAGCAGAGGAAACAAAAAGAGGGTAACAAGGTGAAACTGAGGTTAACAGGCAACATTAAATGGCACG
The DNA here is from genome assembly GCA_034783455.1 of Micropsitta finschii. Lineage (NCBI taxonomy): Eukaryota > Metazoa > Chordata > Aves > Psittaciformes > Psittacidae > Micropsitta > Micropsitta finschii. Next base: position 12,623 of record JAVHNF010003658.1, on the reverse strand, counting down.
GAGTAATTCACATTAAGAATGGAGACAGAAAGAAATGATTTCTAGAGATGGGACACACAAGCCTCAGTGACTGCTTCAGAAGGAGAAAGATCAGCAGGTTTCCCTTACTAGAAACAGAACAAGCAAAGACCATTATACTTGCTTCATCTTCAAATTCTGTCCTAAAAATACATTCAGCAGAAGTAAGGAGTCCAAGAGCTCCATGTCTCTGAAGGGGCACACAGTCTCTTACCATTTGTATCCCTCATCTCCTCTTCTCGTTTCTTCATATAAGCAAAGTCGTTAACGATAGACTCTGAAAGATCTTCCAGGCGCCTCAATTCTACTTCCAGAGGCTTCAACTTCTCCACTTTAGCAATCTAGAAAATGGAAGAGTCAGGCAATCATTGAACCAAAACCAAAAGCTACCACATGGGTTTTTACTGCCAGTTTGAATCACTCCTCCTCACACAGTACAGATTTGGGGCATCCTTCCCCTAGGGAAACACCTCTACAAGCCAGAAACTACCATTGCATAAAACACTATCACTTCTCCCACCTGTTCTCTGAAACACACTTTCCTACTACTCCTCCTACACAACAGAGAAGCACAGTATGCACACAAGCACATTTCTTCCTTATTCGGCCTAATGTTAGCTTATTCACAGTTGGCTTCTGAGGAGTGGGTAGAAGAGCTTGCCATATGACTAAAGCTCCAGTGAATACAAGTCAGAGACTGAGATACAGGTGACTAACTTACATACGCATATGACATTGTTCTGTAGGCACACAGTGTATTAGCCCCGAGACTCGCTTTGTTAACTGTTGCCATATGCCCCAGAAAGTCTGATTCCCAGTGGCAGTTGTTTGATTACACCCACAAAAGCTCAGGGCTTTTATCACTTAGACTGATAACCTCAAGGGCAGCATATCCTCTCGGTAGGTTCCACGCAGCTACGAGGTGCTCCATCTGCCTCAAACCACCAGGTGACGCTGCTGCAATACTTATGGGACAAGCTCCCGTTGAGCTAGCGTCAAGGGAAAAATGTATTTCCCTCCTAAAAATGGGTTTTATAGAACACCATTTTTGTGCAGAACATGCAACCCACAGTCCTACTAGTCACAGATTTGTATCCAAATGGAAAAACCGGAGGAAATTAAATTAGAAAGCATAGTCCACAACAGCAACTACTGAAAGCTGAACGTGTCCCTTCCCCAGCCCTGGTTGTAACCTGACTACACGTTATGTAAAATCTGTGACAACGACATTACTCAAAGGCAGCTAACTTGCAATTCCTGCCACTGCTACAGCATAGAGTTTGGGTAACTCTGGTTCTTGGGTAGAATTTGTCACCATTACCAACATGTGACAGGCCACCACCATGAAGGCCACCGCTGCTGTGTCCCTAAGTAATGCAGCAGAAGAAAGATGCGCTACCGAAAACACACGGAGCACATGCGGCTCACTACCAGTCTCACAGCCACACAGGATTCCTCAGACATAAGCTGCAGGATGGCATCCCTTAGTGGTCCATGCTGACAGGCAGGCAACAGAGTGCTCACTGTGCAGGCATCCCCGAAACATCACTTCCAGAGGCAGCTGCCTGGGCATCAGAGCCCACCTGAAGAGATGCTCGTGACCAGTGCTAGCTCATCAGCCATTTCACTGAAGGGTCTCCACATGACACACATATCCTGGCAAGCTGCAGGCCACCAAGCAGTCATCTGAGGACTTTTGTGCTGAGGCGAGCTGTATGTCACAGCTCTGCCAGCACAGCAGTGTCAGTTCAGAGCGCGTTTGTGAGGAGGGGCAGGAAACAAAGTTAAACCCCTCCTGCTTTCTAGCCAACAGGTTGCACTAAGTAAGCCCTGTGGTCTGGACATCTATCTGCCACAGAGCTTTGCTGCCACCAGTGTAAGCATGCCTATGGCCCTGACTGCTGATACACCTAGAACAAGAGGTCTGTAACACACACAATGTCTCAGGCAGCTATACTAACAAGTTAACCCCCACTGACTGGCTCCATTATCTTCCTGGAGGGCACTTTTCCACATTCGCAGAAAGCTACAAAGGTTACACTGGGAAAAAACAAGGCTTGTCTGCTCTATCATGCATCCCTTCAGCTGCTCTGAATAGGTGTGAAACATCTGATGGCTATTTTTAGTCCTGCGTGTACTCCAAGACATACCTGGAATCTCTTTCATCCCTAGTGAAACCAATATGCACAACTGCTCCAAGGGATTCTGTAAAAAGCCCACCAAGCATCCATGATGGTGGAACACCATCATCCTAGAAGGAACATTTGGACCACCAGAACAACTGAGACAACAATGCCACTAAACTTCTAAGGGGCAACTCAAAAGATCTGTCAAAGCCTAACTCTTCCATGCTATAGCCAATAGCCAAGAACTGACAAGGAGCAGCTGATCTAGAAAGGAACCTAGATCATTTAAACCTTCTTTGTGCCTTCTGAAAAGTCTTATCCTTTTCCTGAATTTCATTTCCAGCTACTGAATGGATAAAGTCATTCCCTACCCCAGAGAACTAAGGTATGATACTGCCATGCAGTTAGGTTTTCTAACCCAGCTCACTCTCCCAGCTGCTTTGCTCTAGAATGTCTGGATCTTACGAAGCCAGACTTGAACACCAGCCCTCTTCTCACTGCACATATCCATGCACAAGCAGGACAGTATCGGGGCCCTCGTTCAACTCCTTGCAGTAACTCGACAAGAACTGGGTGGGAAAGACAGGTCACTGGTACCTTACAACAGATGAGCATCATAAGCAAAAGGCTAAAAAATGCAGCAATTCCAGGAAAGACAACCAAGCAAGAGTCCTCCCCTCCAAGGCCTTATAGCAACCTGTCAAGTCAAAACCCATTAATACTACAGCAACCCTGGAAGAGAGAGGATGAAAAGAAGAAAACACACTGCAAAGCAGTGTGGCTAAACATCCACAGCAGCTGTATAAACACTAACCCAGTCTGAGACACGCTGCTCAACAAGGCTTAACAGCCTTCCACTCTGAGAGGTCCTCACAAGCCAAGGATGCTTGCCAGGACTGCCAAGATCTGCATTTGGTATCAGGTGGGACTGAAAGTCTAAGTTCTTTTTGTACATGGACCTTTTCCATCGATCTCACTACAGTGACAAACGTAACAGGTAAGTACTTTTATTCCAAGAAGTTTTATCAGTACAACCAGTAAGTATGCAGATAAATGAGTGTAAGAGAACCTTTCTGCATAGGGACAATGCTTCTAGGTAGCACTACAACAACATAATTCAGAGTATGCTGCGGGGTTGTATTTAAAGAGATTCTTTACCTGTAGTCATCATAATCCAGTTACGCTGTTAAGGGTCATCCCATGAGATTTCAACATCTTGTAATCCTGCAGTAGCTGGTGGCCAGACAGCTGGCCCAAGGATTGCTCTGCTCTGCCCTGACCCCAACCGCTGCTTTACTCTCCATGTAAGATGTGCTCTAGACTGACTTAGGCAACAATTGGCTCTGCTCTTCCCTGACCCCAAGCACTTTCTTACTCTCCACATAGGATGTGCTCCAGAGTGACGTAAGCCACACAGGACCAGTCAGCTCAAAGCTCAAAAGCTTGTAAGAAGTCCAACATGACCATCTCAGAAATTCTTTTTCCAACTGACACCATACACAGCCTCCTCTGCCACTCAGTGCCCTCCCCAAGGCTTCTCCCGTACTATTGTGTGCAGTGGACCCAGCAGTCATTTGCAGGAATCTTTCTCCACCAACAGCTCTCATTTCCTCAGGCACAAGCTCTGTGCTGTGGACTGACTGACCCCAAGTTCTAGTGAGCCAAAAGCATTAGTAGCAGCTATCAGAATTCATCATCTAAACCAGCCAGGACTGTCCCAGCCACAAAGCAACTGCTATTCCACACAGCTGGCTTTTGAGTCTAAGAAAGGCATGTCCTCCTAGGACAAAAATGTTTAGGCTTTATGCCTACTTGTAATGTCATGCCTTCAAACCAAATACTCATTTCACACCAGCTACTACTCTGTCAAACACCACTACATTGATACAGTTAACACGTATGCCAGTTCTTAGCAACACACAAGTGCCATTTTAGGGCTGTTAAGCCAGTACATCTTACAGTCAGGAAGAACAACATAACATGACCTTTAGGATGGTCTGATATTAACCCAAAATGCCCCCCCCACTGCTGGGCGTTTTAGATCTCTGTCTCTTTTTGCTTCTAATGCCTATGCCCAGAAGCTGGGTCACTCTGTTCTAGCAAACAAATTCACACATTAGGCTCCAGTCCTCAGAGTACAGAATTAATTTTAGTTGATGTCTGTTCTTTTTGTTTTGTTCTCCCCTAACACACAAAGCTTCACTGGAATTGTAGGTTGCAAGCCGGCTTTCATCACCGCTGGGAAAACAGCTTCCCATCATGAGCCCCAGATCCACAAATGGCATCACGTGAGCGCTGGGAAAAGGGAGCCTGCAGTGCAGGCAGCCAGGGGACATACCTCCTCGTAGTTCTTTGCTTCAACTCCATGCTTCATATCCAGAATCACGAGCTGGTCCGGCATCCTCCCTGTTCCTGGAAACATAATGAAAGGATTCATTGTGTGAAGCATTCAGCCTGCCAGGAAATCACCAGCTCTCCCCACCACTAAGGAAGAACTCACAACATCACTCCCCTCCCTCCATGTCTGCAGCTAAGTGCGGAGGCAGCACAGTACAGCCTAAAAATACAGAGACTTCACAATAAATCCTGGCTGAAGGAGAGCCTCACAAAGATAATGAGAACAAGCTGTAACTAAAAGTGCTAAGTGTGTACAGGATGCAAATCACTGCAAAAACTGCAGAGATTAGAAGATGAATACCAGCTGCTACAACACAGCCTGGCAAAGGACAAGTCACCAGAGGGACAAATATTCAATTGGGAAGCCCGTGTTCCTCCTAGCAGGAAGTGCACCAGCAACTTGTCAAGGTTACTTTGGTTGTAAAATGGTTTTACATTCAAAGGAGCAGAAGCTAAATGCTCCAATTGAGGAATATGGCATGTGGGGACTACTGACCCTCAGATGTTGCAGTATCTGCAGAAACAAAAGCAATCCCTTTACCAACACATCTCAGGAAAAGAACAGCCCAGAAGTCTGAGATCCACACTGCTAATGAAAACCCTGAGATGGGAAGAGGCTTCTGAAGCTGAGAAAGCATCACTTCAGAGAACTGTCAGCTGGAGCTGCATGAAAAGCAAGGAGGATGTTGTAGTCAGCAACACAGTAGATATCTTTTAAGGCTGCAGCCTCCAAGCCAGGGACAGCTACAGCTAATAGCTTCTTTTAACTGCTACAAACTGTCACATCTGAGAACATTCACAAGAGGGGAAAAAACATGTATATATCTATATATCTATATTTAGGCTACACATATGATATACCCCAAAGAAAGCAGCATGTCAGTGGAGCTGAGTACAATATTCTACTATACCACCCACCAAGGAAACATCTGTACATAACACATTCCGAAACCCCTGCACATTGGGGTATACAGTTGTCCTCAGCTGGCTGCCAGCAAACACAAGGTCTGAATTCACTTATACCACAAATTTCAAAGTCTTTATCCAGGAGCATGTCCAATACTCACACTTTGCCTTAGGAGGCTGCCAGGTGGACATTCCTTCAGTCCACAAACAAATTCAATGTACAGGTTACACTGAGTAACTCCAATCAGAACAAGGAAGATACTCCAGATCTTCAAAACAATATCCCCAATTTTTCTCTCTACCCACCAAACAGCTCTTCAACACACCAGAGCAGAACCACCACCACCTTCTAACTGCTAGGAGAACATGGAATAACCTACTGACAAGATGGTCCATATCAACTGCAAAATGTTTCTTCAGTTTCCTGAGGGATACAGGAGCTCAGAATTCAAACCCAGGTATGTAAGAGCCCAATGGGAAAGTTAGGATTAGGATGGGGTTTTTTTTGTTTTCTTATAAAAGTCTGGTTACTGTGAAAACAAACTAAAATCCCAGTACTGTTCTTCAACAGACAGGCTGTGTACAACCACCCAATGTTCCTTTCTGCAACCACAAGTTCTGGCCCCTTAGGCTATACATATACCATCATGCCTAGAGACTGGCAGGTAGGACAGCCAACAGTAGCTGCAGAAGAAAATTCAAAGCACACAGTTTAGTGAGGGGGTTGTTTTAGCACTGTTTCAATTGCAGCAACTTGGGTGGAAAGCTGGAGCTTCCAGGAAAAGATGAGAAAAATGAAAAAGTTGGTGGGCAGGCGTACAGAACTGGGAGGATTAATTCGTCAGGCTGGAAGCGAGAGCTGGCAAGAAGCAGTAAGAAAGCAGAAACCTTAGAGCTGCTGCTGGGTGCAAAGGGATGGAAAGCAGACATTCTGCAAGAGGTTACCATTGTCAGGGACTGGCCTGGAAAAACTCAAGCTGCTCTTCTACGAGCTTACTAAGCCCAAGGCACTAGGCAGCTCCCTTCACACTTATCAGATCCTCAGTAACTCCCTGGTTCTCATGCAGCCTGGGCTCTCCAGAGCAGACTGGATCAACAGCAAAGAGAAAAACAGTTAAGTGCCAGAGATCTTGAACTAAACTGATCACCTGACCCAGGTGGTCTTCAAGAGGTCATTTCACATGAGCACAGAACTGTTTCCTGGGATTAGAGGAGCTCCTAGTCTGCAAAGTCATTGGAAAAACCAGGACAGTTGAACTGCCAGGTGGACAGTTCAACCAGAAGAAAATGAGCCATAACACTCTTAAGAAAGTTTGGGAAGAGAAGGATTACAGAAGGGTCAAAGAGGTAAAGATCTGCACACAGGAAAAGTCCTTCAGGGGAGCCCGTAGTAAGGCCAGACTGTTCATCTCCAAGATCAGCATATGGTGCGAAAGTTAAGTATGCCTGGGAACAGAACACTGGTCAGGGAGACAGGACCCTTCCACCCTGGAAGAGGGGAAAGAAGCCTGTTGCGCTAACACTCACAGCTCCAAGAAGCACCCTAAGAACTCCACTCTGACAAGGTAAACCTTTCAAATAGTCCTTCAAAAAAGTCCTCACTTCCCCTTCCTCATTTCTGTGGTTAAGGATTGAGAAATCCCACTTGCTTAGATCCTTCTGGTCCCAACGGCTCTGGGCTTCCTCTACCAACAGTTTTTCCTCTTCCAGTACTCCACCAACATCCTCCTTGACTGATGAGCTACAAGTCCTGACCACTTCCTTGATAAGATGGTAAAAAAAAAAAAAAAGAAAAGGAAAATCCAACCCTTTAAAGAGAAACACAGGGATAAAACAGCACTTGGTCACCTTCCACATTCCCATGCTGAACTTATAGAGGAAACAAAGCACTTCTTGTGATGGGTGATGTGGCTACTTCCTACAGCCTACCTTAACCAAGTCCTGCAGGTGATTAAGACTTACAGTGCCACCTCCCTTACCTAAATACTTCCTTGATTTCCAGCAGAAGGATGGGAAATCTGGAGATACTCACTATACAGTATCTCTCTTTAGCAATGAGTTTAGGGCATCTGGGTCCAAAAAGAAACTGGCAGCTTGGAAGCTCCTAAAGAGAAATCTCTAGAACAGGATGCAGCTGCTCAATTGAACAGCTCTAGATTTTGGCACCTAAACATCCCACTGGTCATCAGGTAGATAACTGCATGTTATCCTCATCAGTACTGGAAAGTTTTAAAACAAACTTGCAACAATACAAAGGAGCCAGGGAATAAACATTTGCTACAATCAAAATAACTATAAGGGACTCAGTCTAGGCAAAAAACCTCTAGTCACAAGCACTGAAATAAAGAGTCTAGACACAAGTAAAGAAAGAAGCCTTTCCCACTTTGCTGTGTGATCACATGGAAGTTATGAAAGGGTTTGTGGAACTGTCTGGAGACTTCCCAAATATCCAGGTGTTGGACAGTAAATAGCATGAGTTACTCCCAGATGACTCACTAGTGCCTACATGTCTCGATGTGTTAAAGAGCATTTGGAAACCCTACCTTTGAAGCGAAATCTTAAGCATTTAAGGTCACTGTCTTATTTGTAGAATACTATAGAAGAGGTGTTATAAGCAAGAGCCTTCCTAATCCCAGCAAAGAAGATAGCCTTCTCTTTCTGGAAAGTTCTCTTCAACTTGCAAACTATTTGCATCTTGTACATGGAGCAGAACAACAAAACAGAGACTGCCTTTCAACAGGTATGAGGAATGCTGCCAGTAACTGCTCTGGGATCTTTAGGATAAGAACTAAGACAAACTGAGTGCAGAGAGAAGAACTCCTGACAGTGACTGTGAAAAGATACGACCACCTATAAACCTGCACATGCTCACACCACCACAAATGAGACTGGAGCCCATGTGTTTGCCATTTCCAGCACGTTTGTCCTGAGGTTGAGCCCAGCCACTCAAAAGCAGCACATGCGTCACTCACAGGAAATGAGCCTTGGTGCTCATTAGGCAACAGTCCCTCAGCACAAATGCAAGGCTGACATCCTGCTTATTTCCCCTTCCCTTTATTGACCACTCAGAGAGCAGTTGTGGGTGCAAACCGAGGCCACATTCTCTGTACACACACCCCCAGCCCCAGAAAATGGTTGGTAACCTAACGCAGGATTCCTGCCAAGTATATGCTATGGAGAGATCACATTTCACCAAATGGGGAGTGACCATCAGCTGGGGAGAAAGAGTATCCTGGCTTGACTGCAAGATGGGCAGAAGCATGAAAAGGACAAACAAGGTTTGGTTTGCTCCCAGGTATTGCCACTCATTGCAACTGAGATGACCTGTGCAGGAGGAGCACACGATTCATCTTGCAAAAACCTAAGCACTCTACACGACAGCCACAGAGGATTACTTCAGACACAACACTGACAGCAGATATTCTGCAGTGAGACTGCTCACAGCCTCCTGAAGATCAGCTTTAAAAGTCAACCAGTGTTCTGTGGACCACACTCAGGATCACTTTACTCATACTCCTAAATCCACATATCTGAGTGATCAGAAGCTAGAAGCAGCCCAACAGACCTTCCACTTCACTTACCCACAGGAAGCTTGCTCTCAAAGCAGGCCTCAAACATATCGTAGTCTTCAGTGGTGAACGCAAACTTGCCCTTAGTGGCATCCTCCTTGGCATACAGGATGTGCCCAGCTGAGTCGGTTATCTGCAAGAGAGACAATGAGGGTAAGAAACACCATGCTTCACTGCTGCGGGCTCACGCTGCCTGTGCGGGAAGAGTTCTCCTGCCCTTCCCTCTGGATCTGCTGCTTTCTCCTTTTCAACATTTTCCCTCCTTCCTTTCAACCATATCAATTCCTCCCCACTCCAGGAGCTGGCAAAGTCAGAGTGCCTCTAAGGGAATTATTGACTCTCATACAAAAAACAAAACAACCCACTAAAAGGCAACCAACCAACCGACAAAAGAAAATAAAACACCCAAAACCCACACTAATTCCTCTTCATCCTGTAACCCTTGAACAGAGACCACATTTAGGAACTCTCACGAACCACACTGTTACTCATTGCCTTCATTTTACAAGCAAAATTCATAAATTTCCATAGCAACAGAGATAGGGAAAAGCCTTATGGGACAAAAAAAGACTAATTCCCTGAAGATGAAATGGAGAAGGGCACATCTATTCTCTAGAAATGAGGCATCAGTGTGGCCCTGTGTTATACAGGGAAGGTTTGGGTGCCAAGACCCATAGAAGTGGCCACTTCAGCGAACAATTCAGGGTACCCAGAGAGAATAATAACTGCTTTGTGCTAAGTCTGTGAAATTACCAAGAATAGGCAAAAACTGCAGAGTCTACAAAAATGCTTCACCGAAAGGACATATTTCATGGTGCACACTTTGTGCTCAATTAAAAGCTCTGTCCAGTTGAAATGCTCTGACCATGGAGAAGGGTAAAAAGTGAAGGTATTACAATACTGCATGAAAATCAATAGCACGTGTTCCACTGTAATTCTTCCCAGCTCTCCTCAACTCCATGTTTCTACAAGTATGTTTGAAAAAACATGGATGTTGACGTTACTAGGGGTCTCTGAAAGTCTTAAGAGGTGAAGAGACTAAAAAGCTTGGGAATGTTAAAGGTATAAAAGATGGAAGTACACAAACTTATTTGTGGTATGGAGAAGGTAAGTAAGACATTCTCCTTTAGTCAATCTTGCAACAGAAAAACAGCCTTGTTTCCTTGTACAAAGGCCATACAAAAAGGCTATGTACACAAAATTTTTCTAGGGAAACACTTTATTTTTATTAGAATACCAAATTAACTCACTGCCATGGAATACCACTGATGCCAGTAGCCTGCTGGACTGAGCACAAGTACAGACTATCACATGGATAATGACAGTGGCTGCATTAGGCAGGAAAAATAAAGTATATAAATCCTCCTGCCTCAGGACATAAACCATAGCAGGCAAGACTTTAGGAACAAGCTTCCTCTAGATGTAGATTATCCCATAATTGTCTGTTGCAGGATTTGCTGTAGCTGCCCCTGCACCATATGGTATTTGTCAGCATCTGAGAACAATGAGGAGCACCGTTCTCCTCCTGCACTGTAGTTTCTGCTCAGAGCTCTACCTGTGTTCAAGTGGTGAGCAGATGAAGGCATGCTGTTCAGTCAGGCACAGGCAGCTGTGCTGCCATCCCCCTGCCACAAGCCACCAGACACAAGCCACCTCCTGTCTGGAAGCCAGCAGACTGTTGGAGGCACACAGCTCAAGTGAGCAGGCCCCACTGGAGTACAGGACTGTCCACATTTGACCACACAAACACGGAGCAAAGGCATGTGTTTTGGCCGCCATATGGCACACACCATTTAATGGGGCATTCCTGATTAACTGAGATGTTAGCTTCACAAGTATGATACCATATCATCTGCACACTGGGTTCTCTATCCCAAGAAGTGGTCATAAGAACACAATGAAGAAAGCTCTCAAATGTCGCTATTATTTTGAGCACCATTCCCTTAGGGCTTTGTAGACAGCAGAGATAATCTTTAGCTAGAGAATATTACGTAGCTTGATCCATTTTTGCCCTTTGCAGCTCTAGCAATAGCCTGCTCATGAACAGGATTCTGGACAGTAAAAGCTCTGCTATCTGCTTTCATCAAAACTGAATAGCATTACCCAAATCAGCCAAAAACATGGCCCATTCAGGCGGGCCTGCGGGGGAGGGAGATGCTGTGAATAGCCCGGCCAGAACACTTGTGGGGGAGTTGACCTGAAAGGGATTTTTTATGCTATTCTAACGTTATTTACAGTAACACAGTCCCCTACAGACAGGGCATTGTTTGCCCTTGACAAACAGCCCGACAGTTCCCCAAAGCACCCGCCTGGACAATGGGGCAGGGGCACGTGGCAGGGCCAAGCAGGACCTCCGCTGCCGCCCCAACACCATCCCTTGGCAGCCAGCTGGCAGGGCCTGTGGATTCCTCCAACACAGACGGTGCCACTGTTAGCACAGGGTCTCGCACGCTCACAACTGAGCTCACCGGCAGGAACCGAACTGAGCCCAGCCAGAACTAACTACCAGCCTCCTACGTTTGGTGTCTTGATGCAGGGGGCTGAAGCAGGCCATGCGGTGCAGAAGGAGAGACAACCTGCAGTCATGATGTCCTGAACTAACATGCCCCACATAGCCACAGAGAGGAAGCACGCACCTAGCAGAGGGGTTACAGCACTTGAAACAAACCCAGCACGCTGGGATGCCACAGCACACCTGAACAGTAAGAAGAAACGCAAGATTGCGTAAATTATTGTTTATCCTTTGTAGCTTTTCAAATTAGTATAAGACTTCCTTTTAATTTATTTTTATTTTGCAGATAGAATAAAAACAGCTTCCATGAGCAATCCTACCTGGATACCAGCTTCAGCAACAAAACCAGACTAAAGCGCAAGAATGGGATTCATTGCTTCACCACCTCCCTAGACAAGCCCTGCCATAAAAGTGAGGTTTTGGATGAGACTGTGGGATGGGTTGATCTAAGAGTGGGCAACCAGAGAACCAGAAGGCTTGATCACCATGTGGTAAGAGGCAGTTGGGAACACAGCACTTGATCTGAAATACATGCACGTTACCACGCAAATACTACAGAACTGAGTTAAAGCAATAGTGCTGCTCGGTTCTGCCTATATAGAGACAAGTTTTCTCTTACAAATGATGTAAGAGCAGCAGAATAAGGTTTTTTAAAAAGCGAGACTGCAGAAACAGCCTTTTCTAGCCATTCCCAAGCACAACTGCCAATAACACAAGGCCTTCAGGAGTCTGTAGGCTGATGCTGGAAGGCCAATTTGAGTTCAGATCCCACTAACACTGAGTTCAGAGACTCCTGACACTATTTTATCTCTGTATGCTGACTTTGGAAGCTTTTGGGAGCTCAGAAAAAAATAAAAAGCCCTTACTCAGCTAGCTGGGGAATTTGAAGACAGCCTGGGGAAGGCAAACTGTGGGCAGAATTAAAGTGAAGCTGTTGAAGTTTTAAAAGCTGCTTGTCACGTAAGTGTATTAGTCACATACATTCTGCTGACCTTCTGCCTATACTCCCTACAGATCCCTTAAGATCATTTTCTTCCCTGCATCAAACATCTGCCTCCCACATCCAAGGACCCACGACAGAAACCTGGTGCTGTG
>JAVHNF010003656.1:0-12762 GCA_034783455.1 Micropsitta finschii | reverse complement strand
TGTTTAGCAATGGTGTTAGAAAACTTTGCCCAAGCCACGAGTATTTTCTTCTTTATTTTTATCACTGCTCAGTGTTTTCACCCAGCCTTTCCTCTTCATCCTCCTCCAACAATAAATAATCCTGACAGGTGCAGAGATTCCACTGCCCTTCTTGTCTTCTGTTTTCAAACTGGAATTCCAACTATTTTCAAAGACCGGGACACCTGTGCTTCAGTACAAGCCCTGCTCACTGAGTGGTCCGCGCTGACAGCATCCCACTGGAAATACAGCCAGCAGCAATGTGTTTCTGGGATAGCACCCAGGTTTTCATGTGTGTAGTTACTTTTACTCTTTTGAAATGCTGATCCTGCTTACAGAAGCCCTGCAGGTGGGTATCAGATTCTCCTGTTTTTTCTTTCTAACTCATTAAAAGGTGTGGTATTCTTGCACTGGCTCCGGAGTAAAGCTTCCTACCAGACAGTGCTAATAGACAACCACACTTTAAAAACAGTTTTTTACTATCAACTGGAAATAGATTTCCCCAGTAGATCCGTAACTCCTTATTTCCCACAACCATTTAAATGAGAATGATTTCCATTAGGTATCCCTTGATATGCAAGCAGAGGGTTTACAACCACAGTGTTGAAGTTGTGTCACGGCCAGCACACAGGAATATGGACGTTTCCCCTGTGAATATTTCCTACTTCTATTAAAGGCACAGGGGAAGTGTCCCATGGATAGAAAAAAACCCAACAGAATAACCCTTATGTGCTGTAAAGAAAAATCAGAGGGAAAACTCCCAAATACAATAAATTCCCAGCCATCTCCATGGAGAGAGATTGTATAAGAAAGAGAAGTGGAGTTTGTGGATGCACAGTTTGTTGAAGAATGGTTCTGACAGTTGGTATAAGGCGTGTGCTGGTACCTATCCTGTGTCTTCAAGGCTTTTCCTCTTCCCAGCGCTCATGGGCAGCTCTGAGTCACCAGCACTGCCCTGTCTTCCTCTCGCTTCTTCCCTCCAGCCGAGGACAGATCCCAGTCCCTCCCAGCACATTTAAATGCACAGTCCTGCCCTTAGCCATATGTGAACATTGCTACTGTTTTCTTTGGATTACTGTTATTCCACACCTATGATCACCTCTCTCTGTAGCTATTTACCCTTCCTCATGTGAGTTCAGGCAGTGATGACATTTTGTTTTCTTCCAACTCCTAATATACAGAATAGGAAAGCATCAAATAACTTCTGCAGGAACCATGAACAAGAAAAACACCCAGTTCATTAGTAGCTCCCTATTCACAATCACATATTGGTATTTCTATAAGCCAATTTAAAAGTCTGTTTCATAGAAATAGTACTGATTCTGCATTATTCTAGATGAGCTAGTGTTTTAAATATTAAAGACAAAGCATTACAGAAGGTTATTAGAGCCTCTTTATATAGGAAAATGTAGAAATAACACACTGATCACCTGGTCTAGTATCTTAAAAGCTATATCCCATTTTCTTTATTATATAGGCTGGAAAGAAAATTATTTCCAATTCTCTTGTACACCCTTTACATGCAACCTTTAAACGATTCCTTCAGGAGAAACAGGGTAAGGGAGATGAGAGATACCTGTGTGCTGTATTTGAAAGGTTGAGAAAAAATCCTAATACTGAACACAGCATAATTTCTACTTTCAACTGCCAACCGAAGCAAAATCTGGGATCAAAAGATACAATGTGGTAGCTCTCAAGGTGAGGAGACTGGAGGAGAAAAGCCTTGTGAGAGATGACTGAGAAGCATGTGAGTGCTGACATGATTTGGGTTTGAGACTTATTCAGTATTTTTGGCTAAATTTTAGACAGTCAGAATTTCTTGTCTAGACAAGATGGTTTTTATCCAATTCAAAAAGTTAAAGATGAATAATAAGAATTTACCTGAGATTTCAAAGATACAATGGTGTCTTCAAGTTCCTGTCTCAAAGTTGCTGGCATCAGGCCTTTGAGTGTGGCTTCATATTCTTGTCGTATATGGGTCATCTGTAACAGAACAAAAATACATTTATATATAGATGGCTACTCTTGGAAGCTACAGAGTAAAGTTTTTGCTTCTTTTGCCCAAATTGGGGTCCAAATAAACACAGAACTGTGGTGTCAAGGGAAAAGGAAGGAGAGAGAAGAAAGATCAGCAAAAACATGTAAGGAGCAAATGAGGTTAAAAAGAAGAAGGGAAAAAGAAAACTTTGGGTAAAGAATACATGGAAAGGAGATAGAAATAATGAAGACGAAACAGTAAGGCATTTGCTGGGACATGGGCAGAAGAAGCAATAATCATTCCTAAACCTATCTCAATAGAGCATTTATACAGATGTATACTTTGCAATTGATAATCAGTTTTCTTTTTGTCTTTGGTGGCATCTGAACCCGGTCACTAGAGCGGTATTTGCCCCTTACTCCCTCAGACAAGTTGAATTATTGTTTCCCAAGATCTTTTTACGAAATTTCTCATCTTGTAGGTGCTTTTAAGGACTTTTTATTCATCATGCAACTATTTTTCATTGCATGTTGTGTCTTTCTCAACTTTGTTAAGGCTACAAGACTTTAACAACTAGGTTTGAGACATGTCATGATATCAGATGTTCACACCAAAATGGTTACATCTAAAGGAGGACATTTTAGTCTATAACTGTATTCAACAGATGCTGAGTAAACAGTACAGTTACAAAGCAAAGGTATATGAGGAGAGATTAGCTGGAAGGATTGTGCTTTGTATCTCTCCCGTGTGGTTGTATTTGCTGAACCTTGACCCAGGAAAAGCTTTATTACTTGGTTGAATCAGTGCCTCCCATCTGTACTTAACTTCCAACAGGATTAACCTCTTGATTCAAATTAAGCAAGTACTCAGGTGTTTTTGTGGCCCAGCAGCTGAGCATGTAAATGAAGAATAAAAGAGATTCAATACCAGATTAATTTATAAACTATCTTTAAACTTTCAAACTGAATCTATTTTTCCAATGCTTTACAGACCAACGCCATTTTGTGCTAACTCTGTTTTAGCTACCAAATTGCTTAAATCTACCATTGCAACCACAAATCAAAACCTCAGCCCTCCAGCTGAAGAAGCCATGAGTTCCAACTTCCAGCTCCCGGCTCGCAAGGAGCGCACGCGCTGAGACACGTGAGAACCGCACAGCAAGTTCAGCGTGAGACGTGCCAAGTACCGGCTCATGGTAAAAAGCAGGTTGTGCCAAAATCTGCATTATGTGATGCAATTATCAATACAAAAGGAATAACACAATCTGATGAAACTTTAGGGAAGTTCTATGAGTCATTCCGACAGGCAGCACAAATCTCCACATCTCTATGCAAATAGGCAATTAGAGGCTTTCCTTGTGAACTGCAAGTGAGTGTTGCCACTACGTAAATCTATAGAAAAAAAAAAAGATGGTGAGACAGGAAACCTTGTTTGAACTCTGCCTGTATAGAAGCTTGTGATCACAATTTATGGTTTTGAAAGTTACTCCAATAAATTCACACGACCATTTCTATAAAGGCTTACAAAGTTATGCATAGGTGCTTTGCCAGGATAAATATTTTCTGAGCCAACAGCTCATTTGGGTGGGGACCTTGATAGAGTAGAAACGTATATTTCAGTTAATTCAACACATTACATTTGCTCTTGGTGAGATGGGAGCAGAAAGAGGCAGCTAGAAAAGCAAAATACCTCTATTTCCTACAATTTGAATAATAAAGATCTATTTCCTACAATTTGAATAATAAAGATCTATTTCATGAGCAAGAGGATTTGGATGATGACTTTGGCGATATGTTGGGGTGACCCAACCAGCACAGAAACTCCACCTCACTTGCACTCAAGTGATGTGGATGTCAGAAGCTGAGCCTGGACTCCGATATATCTCCCTACACCATAACCTAGCCATGCCTACAGAGCATCGGAGACCGATGCCAGCTTCCTCAGGTGCCAGGCACGCAGCAAGAGCCCCTTACTCCAATTTTACCTAGAGGAGAGTCAAGCAAGTTTCATTCTAAGTACATGCAGCACAAATTTTACTACAGCTCTGTGACTGAAATAATACCATTCTAATTGTACAACAGTCTTTTTTCAACCAGGTCACTGGTTTTAATAGCTTAATCTGCAGGTGTCCTCTAAATTCATGCTTCCATGACCACATTCGCTTTTAATTCCACAAAGCAGCAAGGGGATTGTTCCCATTTGATAAAAGTATTTCTTGGAAAGTCAGGAAGAAATAATTACTGTGCTTTAAAGTTTGTTACTGGGTCAGCTGAAAATGGAGGAAGAGAATGAGAAACAAGCCCTGGTAGCTGAAGTGTTGCTTGGAGCCGATTTCTTCCTCTATTTCACATGCACTTTGGGATACAAGTGCAATTTGTTTGTTTGCTAAGACAAACCACGTTACTTTCCACTGTGCTCACTAACCATTGGATCGCAATAAGATGAAAATAAGATCCCAGCTGCTTCCTGTCGCATTATGATAAACAACATGCTGGTGGTTTTGGCTGAAGTTACTTACCAAGGTTTATTGACCCAAGAGATTAAAACAGTGCATGGCAAAACCCTAAATCACTTCTTATAACTGAAAAATAATATATAGGGGGCTAATGTGTACTAACTTGACTGGGGAGTTTTTCACACTTATTTTTGACCAATGAAAGCTGGGTCTGCAGGGATTTCTCTCTATTTTTTTTTTTTTTTGGTGCCTTAAAGGCTTTTTTGTTCTTTTATAGCCTCAAGCTGCCTCCCTAGGATCCACAAATAGTGTGTCTCCTCTTGCACTCTTGAGAGACGTTGGAAATTGCCATTCTTCAGCCCTCAGGAGGGCTTTAGCCTGCTGGATGGGAATGGCTCTATTTCATTTACTGTTGCGTTCGTTTTGCTTCAGTCCTGAGAAAGCTTCTTTTTTTATTTGAAAATCCATTTTGGTGAGTTGATTTAATCCAGGAACCCCCAGGAAGGTTTTTTTACAGCTTTTAATATTAAGCTGCCATACTGCTCTTTGTTTATTCAGGTTGGTGGCTAACATATGAGGTTTAAAGCTTTACCATCAATCATCTTTGGTGTCAGTAGAAACAACTGAAAGCTGAGGCTGTGGCACATAGCTCATGTGTGCTTGGTCACACGATGGATTAGAGAAAACAAGAAGAGACAAATATTCACACAATTATACGAAGTGATGCAGAAAGGGAAGTTTCAGTTCCACAGGCTACAATGAGAACTTGTCATAGTTGAGCACTGACCATTCTTGAAAGAGGTAAAAGTTGGTTTTTGATGCCAAGAAGAGAAATATCCAAACCTGAGCTTTCCAAACCAAGCAGTCAGGCCTGGCCTGATGCTTCTCAATAGTGCATGATGGGTTTCTTTACTACAAGGAATCTTCAGGTGGCACAATTCAGTTTTGCAGCTCTTTATCCTAAAAGAGGAATGTTGCTGAGTTGTGTTTGAAGCAGATGGGAGCACAGGACTGATGGAACAAGTCCCATTGGCATCTACCTGTACTGTAATCACTCTCCTTCTTTTTTGAAGGAAATAAGCACATCCAGAAGAAATAAAGTATCTTCAAGATGACCAGATGCATTTTAATCCATGTGCTGAGAGCAGCCTTCAAGGCAGAGGATACTCTGCTTCTCTTCTGTGCTTTCCTATATAGCCACAACCACACCATATCTTATTCAGCTTCCCCATAGTCAGCTCTTGCCTTCTTACTTCTGAGAGGTTTGTGATGCTGAGTTTATCATCCAACTAAACTAATGCAATCTTCTCCAGCTCTCCCAACTGTAATTTACTTTATTTGAACCAAAGGAAAATGCAAAAGTAACTCTGAAGTATACATTCAATGCAAAGCAAATGAAGGGACCACAGAGGAGTTGAGTTCCTTTAGAAAACATAAATCTCATCTTGAAGGGCATGAAGTTAACATTTTATGTCAGATAAGAATCAAAAGGTGTTGTGGTTTTTTGGTATCTTAATTTCTGCCTGTTTATGATAGGTATGAAGGATAATAATTCCATGTGTGCCAAGAAATACGAGGATAGTGACCAAAAAGCATAATTAGGATCATTTAATTGTTATCAAATTTTCTCCATGTTTCAGGGGGAGTGAGATAAGTAATATCGTGACTCTCTCAAATCCTTTCCTATAAACAATGGTGTTATAAAGCTGTTTAAAAGAGAAATCTCTTTAAAAAGGTTATGCATCTGTTCTGCAATATGCACCTCTGAAAGCAGACATGAAAGATCTGCTGTAATAAATCTGAAGACAGGTTAGGGTACCAAAAAGGTAAAAATAACTCCTTCAGCCTTAGGCAAATCATTTAATCTCAGACTAAAGTCTCAGCCTTCTAAATGAGGATAATAACAATAACATTGCATAGGTCGACTTCATTCAGGTGGTGTGAAGATTGCTGAAGCAATTTTCTGAAAGCACTTTGGAAAGGGCAAGCGAAGGACAAATTACTGCAGTGCCACCCCAATTAGAAAACCCCAATTAACAAAACCCGAAACCCTAAACAACAACCCCAAAAATGTCAGTGATTAATCACTGTTTGCTTGTGTTCTCCTTTGCAGTGATTCCTCCTTTGCTTCTCAGCACTCTTAATGTCCAAATGAACATAGATCTAATCCCACAGAACTGCTCTGAGTCTCTATGGGCCCCTTCCTCCATCAGCCCAGGGGACATTTGGTTATAGACACTCGGTCTATAACCAATGAACCAAAACCATTGAAATATGAATTTCCTTAAATTATGTCACTCTCAGGTTTCTGTTGTTAACTGGAGCTTGAAATCTTCTGAAGCAACTTTTCCTAATGAAGAATCAACTGATGTATCCATTTTCTCAATGAAGAATAAGATCTGAACACTTGTCTTTTCATGATATAATCAAATAGGAATATCCACTGCTTTTCGGTCCACATCCTCTCTTATTTCAGGCAGTGGGAATTTCTGACTGTGCAATGTAGGGTGAAATATGGTTCTGCCAGATTTAGAGAAACAGAATGCAACTTGATACAAATGTTCTCAAGTTCGTAAGAAAAGTAATGAACACCATAAATTGCATGAATTTGGATCGAGCAATGGAGCAAGATCAGCTGAGTGAGTTATTTTGTCAAGTGTACACCATGTTGCTCTCCACTGAGGAAATACCACTGGAGAACCTCCCCTGTTCTGACAGTTTCAATAAAACATAAATTAGTGGCATAGCCGCCCTCTTTGTTTCTCTGTCTTTAGCTAGTAAAGCATTTGAGCATCCAAAACATTTTTGCCTTGTTGTTTTACTAACCCACAGGGACCTCCAGTTACACAGAGCTGCTCGCTGCACACTGAGCTTTCTGCTCTGAGTTGCTTTTTCCCTCGAACCTGCATCCAAAAGGCCTTATTGCTTCAATGGCTTGTATTTCAATACCTTTCTTTTTTCTACCAAGATCTCCCACCTGGAAAACGCTTTGTTTGTAGTTAAGCAATCTGAGTCTGTATCATTCATAGCTGCAAAGGAAGAGAAGGCAGGCGAAGAGAAAAAACACCAGTGGGCTGCATATGGCAAGAACAGCATTCTTGGGATTACATGAGTTGGAGAGGAATAAAAGCTTTCACTGTCAATACCATAGAACAACCAGGAATGCTGTGGCTAGAAAATTCACGCTGTTCTCTCAACCTCCCCCTCTCCAGGGCTCTGCTATTGTTCCAGCTGGGATTTGGAGGATCCATGACTTCTTTTCCTCTCCTTCCAAATGACTCATCACAGATGCCATCTTTGTCCCCGAGCACTATGTCCTTCAGTTCATCAGTGTTGTCCTTTCATCGGCTGGAGAGGTCACTGCTGCACCATGAGGATCCTCTGCTCCATGGGGCAAAGGGGGCTCAGAGACACAGCTCACACCCCCCAAGCTGGAGGAACAAAACCTAAACCAGCCTCACCACTAACCAGCACTGCTGGGCCAAAGCTGAAAACACATGATGTTCATTTCTGGCTCTGTTGATTCCTTAAACACTATCAAGATAATTAAGCCTGAAATAAAGCTATAAGCATCTCTGACACCACCACTGGAATGTATTTCTGCATTTCAGTTTTACATTCCGGCATGTGTTACCTTCTATATAATCCTTTCCATCCTGGGGAGGTTCAGCAAGTCAAGGTTCCTGCATGTGATACACAAAGGTGGTGAGAGCTCGCTAACAGCAGTGAGAGCTGACAAGGCTCAGCAGCACGCAGGATTAGGCTCAGCATTTTCACACTGACTGTGTGAACAAGCAAATCTTTGTAGATAATAATCAGAAGCTGCTTTTACTATCACCATTTCCCCTCTTTCAAGAACAAAAATCTACTCAGCATCTCAACTGGGAAACAGGCTGCCAGGATGAGAAAGCCTTGCAGTTGGTAAGAGCCTGCTCTGCTTTGGACATGGGTGAGGATGAGGTGCAGGAGACAGCCATGGCTGCGCTTCCCGAATGGACTTCTGAAGGCTGGCATTTGGTGCTGATGAAATTGCAAAGAAAGTAACACTTCAGAATTGAAATGATGTTAAAGATCACATAAAGTTGGTCTTTTTTTCAGTCTTTTTAGCTCCGTCCAAGCACCTCATCACCTAGAAAAAATGAATGGGACAGTTTCCTAATTGAGCCTGCATTGCTGAGAGCCCACACTGGAGATTAGATGTCCCTGCTCTTCTCTGCTGACATCCAGCTGGCTCCTCCCTGCATTCCCATTTCTTCTCCTTTTTCAGTTCCCTGCATTAAACACCAGCATCGCTGTCCCTTGCAGTCCTGCTTTAAACACTTCTGAAAGAACAAAATTCCCTTAATAGATAATATGCAAGCAAACCACAGACGCTCTAAAGTGATGGACTGTTCTCTTGAAAGATCTCTTTCTCATTCACTGCTACTTAAGACAAAGACCTAGGAACTGACATTTTACAATACTCTCTAATTCCTGCACGCCAACATATGCTTCTAGTCTTTTCTTGTTAAAATTTCTTTTTCCATTTAACTCTTTATTCTGCAGTTTCTGGTTTAGTGCCTTTCTCCAGCTGGCCACTTCGTTCCAGTAATTCATTCTGTCCTATGAAGTAGGTATATATTTGTGTATTTTCCAGTTGTGTCTGATTACCAAAGCTAACATTTGATCACTGACTTCCACATGTACATCAGCACCATCTACCTCTTTTCCCTTTGACAGGTGCACAGTTGGTGAGAGCCTTCACTCCCGCAGTTCCTGCCATATGGAGCTCCTGAGAACTTTCAACTCCATTGATTTCTGGCTCCTTTCAAATCCCACCTGCAAATCTGTTTCTCTGAGCTTGAATCTCAGCTTCTATCTCCTTCTGCTAATCTGAAACTTCATGCTATACAGTATAATTTACTACATTCGATTTAATTCTGCAGTCCTTTCATAGCAGGCTGTTAAAGAAAATGCTGTGCAACTGTAAAATGTCAAATGCAAAGTTATGATGTAGTCCATCTCAGCCTTAATTAAAAATTGGAGGGTGCTTTTGTATCAAAGTAATTAATCGATATATCAATAGAATTGCATGGATGGTAGACACTAACCAATGTAAAAGTGGCAGAATAACCAAGAAAAAGTGGTCTCCAGATAATGTCAGTAGTCATTTTATGGTACCAAAGTCAACACTGCCATACACCTACATGGGCACCTCTATCCATGAAAGAACCAGAATCAGTCTGATTCTTCCCCATCAGCCTCTATTGAGAAGTCTGAAAAGAGAATAACACACTAAGAAGTGGATGCTGTGTACGCTGCACAGCCCAACCAGCATGCTGCCACTCACATCACATTCTTCACTGCTTCTCCGTGGCTCTTCAACATCTTCTTTTCAATAAAAATATTTTCAACTTGAAATGTGTTCACCACAAGTATTTTGAAAAGAAATCTATTGTGCTGCCTGCAGCCCTGGAACCAGCAGATTTTCAGGTGCCTGCTTATGGGGAGCTATGCCTGGCTGCTTGTCTCCTACATTCTGCACAATATATATGTATATATGAAATGGTTTCTGGGAGGAAAACAGCTGAAGTATGCGATACCCACTGCTTGGGGTGTCAGCAGAAGGCTGGATGGACAGAAGGACCCTCCTTGGCCATGCAGAACTGCAGAAAAACAATGCTGTTCCAATACATCCTCTCCTGTGCCGGCCACATCCAGGAACTGTTTTAAAGTGACAATATGACTGTTCTCTAAAATCCCAGTGGAAACTTATGCCAGCTTCTCAGTCCCCCACGGCAGCAGAGACTGCTGAGCCCTGGTGCCAGCACAGCCTGCCCAAGGGGTTAATCGCCGGCTCCGCAGGCAGTGACAGTGCAGAGGCTGCTCTCTGTGAATCACTTCTGTGGTTAAGATCATTCAAATCTAGACTAAGCTTCCCATTTCTGTGGGAGCAGGAATGGGTCTCTGGGGGGAGACTTTTGGAAGCGTTTCAGTGACGTGGGCTGAAACAACCAGAGCAAATGGCAGAATTTCACCACTGACTCCAGTGCGTGCTGTTTGTTTCACAGTCTAAGTGTTCCTAGGCTCTGCAAAACAAAGGCTGCTAAATCCACCTCACCTGCAGCTGGCCACAAAGCCACCTTCCATTTGTAAATACCTAATCTAGAGCTTATTAGCCTGATTTTGGAGAACTCTGACATGTTCTGAGAAAGACAGCCCTTTGAGAAAGCCTGGGAATTCAAGGCACTGCCTGGCTCTTGCAATCAGCCAGGCACCTGAGCTAAAAGTCCTGGAACAGGAGGGAGGCTGGGTTTGTACCAAACACTCGCTCATGCAGAGAAAATTCAACTGCTTCCACACGATTTTTCCAGAGGATATATAGCAGGACAGGGTGATGGGAGTGAGGGCAAAGGTTTTCTGTGATTTTATTTGATTGCATTTAAAACTCTGATACCTTTAAAAATGAATCTGAAAAGAAATACAGAATCATAGAATAATAGAATCCCAGACTGGTTTGGGTTGGAAGGGACCTTAAAGCTCACTCAGTTGCAATCCCCTGCTACAGGCAGGGGCACCTTTCACTAGAGCAGGTTGCTCCAAGCCCCTGTGTCCAACCTGGCACTGAAAGGGATGGGGCAGCCACAGCTTCTCTGGGCACCCTGTACCAGTGACTCTCCATCCTCACAGCAATTTTTTTCCTTATATCTAACCTAAATCTATCCTCTTTCAGTTTAAAGCTCTTCCCCCTTGGACCAAACCCCCTAAAGTAAAGGGATAATATTACTCAAGCCTTCCAGCCATCGTTGTATTAAGAACGACTTGGGACCCACATCCTGGACACAGGCATAGGTTGCTCATCTCTGTCTCACGAAGCCTTGCTCAGAGCTCCACAGATCTGCAGGCAGTGGCACTATTCCCACCGAGCAGAAGGTGTGGCAACTGTTAGAAGTTCTCTGTGCTGCACAGCAACTGAAATTTCAGAACGATGCATCACAGCGCTCGTCTGAGAACAAATATATTTAGTTGGCATGGAAACAGTAAGTTAGGCTGGATGTGGTAAATATCCAGCAGTCATAAAAAATTGAGCAAGTCAGAATAATAAACATTAAGCACACAAACTCGCTGAATGCTTTTGAATCACAGCTCTTTTACAATTATCACTCCGGTTTGCATTTGAACATGAGTGAAAGCCACTTAACAAACTAAGCTGCTCCATTTTCTCCCAAACAGTTCTACAACATCCTTATTCAGATAACTCCTTTCTCCCTTTTTTACAAGGGAGATAACTCGCTTCTATTCTGATAACTCCCTTTCTGTTTAAGAAAAAGAAGAAATTAAAGAGTTGGAAATCTGCATTGGTATTCTCCTTCATTTCCGCAGTAATATTCATGGCTTGAACATAATTGATTTTCTGTCTTCAGAGGATTTCTCTCCTTTAAGACTCTATTTGTGACTTGACTGCTTGGAGGAGTATTCCTATGGTATGAGTATCTATGGTGTTGCTACTTCAGTTGTGTGCAAACACCAGGATCTTTTTCTCCTCTATTAATCCTAATTAGAAATTTTACACCATACTCAATCCACCTCTATAGTTAAAAACATTAGAACAAGGAAGGAAAAGAATAGGGTCTTCTTCTGAAAAACTTCTTCTGTGTAATTCTCTACAGAGAGATTTCTGGAGCTTTTTAGTGTGCAGTGTTGGGGTGACTACCCCTATGAAAGGAATCTGAAATAAAATGAGGTATTCGAAAGAAATCTAAGCAATCAAGCAAAACGATCACTACCATGAAGTCTTATAGAGGTCTCAGTTCAGCAGAATTTGTTGCCCATGCCTCAGTTCCTGGATTCATTATGGCACACGCTTAAGCGCTCGGTGATGTGCGTCATTTTTAATTGCACCTTCACAGGATGTGCAGTCTGCTGCAGGAACAATGCAGATTTTTTACCTATGACTGACAACTGCACAAAGCCGCATGACTCAAGAAAGACTACAACGAAAGCACCTTCTATCAGAAATCTTGTCTTTGATCTAGGCACACATCAGAGACAAGCAAGTGATACAGTACAAGAGTATAACGATACAGGAACAGAACCTAAATGGGATTAGTTGACGGGAAGGTGGTTCCCAGAGTTACAAAATACTGAGATATAAGAAACTTCAAGCATTGCTTTGCAAGGAGAAGGTTTGGACACACCCGCATTTCCTAAGAACCTTCCCAGACTGCTTTTACTGTCATGGATATATATATATATATAAAACCTATATATAACCCCCTATATATATGTGTGTATATATATATATATATAACCTATATATAACCCCCTATAT
>JAVHNF010003636.1:0-22767 GCA_034783455.1 Micropsitta finschii | reverse complement strand
CCCCTCTGTGGAGAGGGTTTGGAGATGAGCCCACTATCAGCAAGATGGTCACAATACTTGCCCGTAGTTTTAGCAGACAGTAATTGGTTAATTGGATACCTTAAACTCTCCCTTTGCCCTGTCTGTGAGGCTCTGCATCCATTCTTCTATAGGGATTGTTTCCTGATGTGAATGTTCCTGCCCACCTATTGCTTTCCATTCTGACAGCTTTTACAAGGCAAAATTTTCTGATGAGAAATACAGTGAAAATGTATTAAATGTTGACTTCAACCTATTACCCCTTGCTAGTTTTCTCTGACACAGATTCAACTTACTCCTACAGCCAAGGAAATAACTGTTGTTTG
This sequence comes from Micropsitta finschii, assembly GCA_034783455.1. Lineage (NCBI taxonomy): Eukaryota > Metazoa > Chordata > Aves > Psittaciformes > Psittacidae > Micropsitta > Micropsitta finschii. The sequence goes on along the minus strand of JAVHNF010003636.1, from coordinate 22,423 downwards.
AGTAAATAATTTGCCAATGAATAACTGCTTTTGCAAATATGTAGATTCTTCTGTATCAAACCCTTCAAGTTCTCATGATCTCCTTGGGAAACTGCTTTCAGTTATGTTTTTATTAAGCTCTTCTGGGCTGTGCAGCTTCGCATCCTATTACGCTTCTAAGATCTATTGAGCATGGAGTTCAGCTGCTACAGTGGATGAAGTACTCATTATTAATTGTGGAACACTCAGACTCTTTGGATTTGGTTTTGGGTGTTTTTTTGTTTGTTTTCTTTTTGGTTTTATTGTTGTGTTTTTCTATTGAAGGTTGTGTTCTTATTATTGTTTTAGCAGGATATGGAGCAGCCAAATGAGAAGTTGCACTGAGTCTCTGTATTCAAGACAGAGGTGAACAGCTGTGACTAATAAATGAAAATCTCTATAGGAGAGGGATGCAAAATAATGCTGAACAGCAGTGCTTTGGCAGAAAAGGTAAGATGATTTCAAATGTACAAAATGTTTCAGAACTTTTCTTTTTTTTTTTTTTTTTTAGTTACTCTCCTGTACACTTTTATTTCACAAAATCATGGAATGTTTTGGGTTGGAAGGAACCTTAAAGCTCATCCAATTCCAGCCCCTTGAAGAGAGAACAGGCTCATGGCCTGGGATGCTGTCAGCCTGTTCTTACACAGCTCACGGGACCTGATCCTATATAAAAGCAGAATTTTGATTCAGTGTGAGACCAGATGAGAGTTTAGCACTGAACTGGAGTGATATTATTGTTTATTTTGATGATGAAGCATGTGCTTATCTACACTGAAGCTCCTTAAAGAAACCACATTTATTGTCCAAGTTTGAAGTCATATATAATTTAGTGCTGCAAAATAGTGACATTATGTAATATACCGTAAATTTGGGATTGCTACGTTTGTCACTGGTTTAAATGGTTTAATATCTATTCAGGAGGAATTATAAAGAGTTAGTGTTTGTTGTTTTCTTTTGTTGTTGTTTTTCTTTTGTTTGTTTGTTTAAATCAGAGAATTTGTGAGCTTTTCACAGAAATAAATTTAGTTATATCTGCGTAATTTTAATCTGCTAGATTCATATGTTGGCTTGAAAAACAATTGAGAGCAAAACCTAGAGCTACAAGTACTTGCTATAATAAGTACTATAGTACTTGCTGTAATAAGTACTTGCTATAATACAAATCAGAAGCTCAGATTTGCCATGGCAGATATAATAAAGGCTAATATAGCTGTATTAAAAAGAAAAGACTGTGGACCCTGGCCAGTTCAAAGGAGAATTATCTGATTTTTAAAAAGAAAAAAGTATTTCAGAAGGCACTCATTTCTTTGATTGTAGTGTCTCACATCAGGAAGCAGTATTTGAAGTATAGAGTAATGGTGGCTGTTTATCTTACATTTTTTGCTTCTCAAGTTTATATTTTTCAGAATTACTAGCATAGGTAGTGCTTGAGCATATTTTGGTTTTATTTTAATAGAGCACCCACACAAGTTCAAAGTGATGTATGTGGGAGAAACAAACATATATAGAATGGAGAGTTACATGTAAATTATTGCTATTTGAGAAAGAGCATTAAGCTACTGTTATAGTTCTCTGAAAATATTATCTTGCAGCTAGCCAAAAGACAAAGAGCATTAAAATTTTGAAGAAGAGGAATTGAAAACACTGACAGTTCATGTAATGTCTCTCTGACCATTATCTTGAATCTTACGTTCAGTTTTGACCATCCTGGAGGGTAAATGGCAGGACTGAAACTCTTTCTTTGAAATACAACAGTACAATACAAATGGAAATGGACAAAATATGAGACTTTCCAGCTAAGAGAGGAAATGAAAAAGGAGGTGGTGCAAAAGAAAGCTATGAATTAATGGATATCATGGACATGTGGATGAATCTTCCATAGTTCTACCAAATTGCTTTTTACTTCCTTTATAATTTTAGCCTCCACAACAACCTATGCCAGTGTTTTCTATGATTTAAACAAATATAAAAATGCACTTTCCTCTTTTTAGAAACTGATTTCCAATAAAATTCCTGATGTTTCTTTAGTCAATGGATGACTATTTGTCATGTCTTGAGGCATGACAAATAATTGCTTACCTATGTATCTCCCCAGCTGTCAAACACTGACCCCAGTTCAGAGCTGCTAAATTCAACCAGAGTCCCTCTGCCTTGGGTTTTGCACTGGCCAGGCGTTGCTGGTGAGAGGTACAGGGACCAGAACCATCAGGCAGTGCAGCAATCTCAGGTGGGAGCTCTTCCTGGGATGCAGGAGCCGGGACATTGACCTCTCTTTGCATCCATTGGGAGCCAGAGCCATCCCACAGCCTCGGAGCTTGCCCTGTCTAACACAGACTCCTTACACAAAGAAGGCAGACGGCCATGGCTCCACGAGTCTCAGGCAGCTTTGTGGCTAACTCCTTACCTCCATGTGGTGAAGGACGAGCTGCTGCCGCCTTCTTCTCCCTGGGGATTAGTCCCAGACAGGGCTTTTTGTGAGCATTATGGAGATACTTTTATCAGCAGCGTTGGGTCTCCCTTGAAACAACAAAATGCCCTTGAGTAAAACCATGGACAGGAGACAAAGCTCTTCCACAGAGCACGTCTGCATCTCCTGCAGGCATGAATTAAACACTGAGCCAACCTTTTCTTCCTCACTCAGGGGCCAGGGAAGCAAAGCGCAGCTGTGATTACACTTTATGCCAGGTCCATCACACATCAGTAGGGTACCAATGCAGAGGTACCTGTGAAAGCTGGTTTGTGGGTTATATCCAGGTCGTGGGGCCCTGTTCATTGATGCATCCTCACACATTGACCGGTTTGCTTTATTTCTGACCTCCTTGTGTGTTTTCGTCTTCAGTATGGTGACTCCATCCTACAAAGGAAGTGTACACAGGGAGGTGCCTATATCACTGCAGCCTTTTCATCGTGTTTACTTTGCCATGTACAAGATATTCAACCACCGCTGCTGGAATGATTCTACTGTTGCTGTTCATTACTAATTATTAAATGTCCAATACAATAAACCACTTTCTTCTTTTCAACCCTGGGGATACATTTTAGAGCATTAGATTGATGTTAGTTTTCAAACCCAGCATAAAGCTAAACTCTGTATGGCCCCTGGGCGTTCATACTGCAGACTTGGCCAGCCAAGCATGCAAAACTCTGGTGAAATAAACCCCAGAGACCACGTTTGCAATGTGCCTTTCACTGTCCACAGTTCGCTTCTGCGCAAAGAGGCTGCCCAAATTCAGCACACAAGGCTTAATACTAGCGAATTACACAAAGCCAGGTGATGGAGAATGTGGTATGGACAGGCCCCAGGTAAGCACAGCATTTAAAAGCGTTACACTTATCTTCTTGTGGTGTAAACCATCAGTAAGCACATTTCCATAACCCAGACATGGAGGTGAATGGACGAGGAAAGTGCTGAGTCGACAGGTTGGAGACCTGCAGGTATCCTGCTTCCAGCGTGGCAAAGGGAGGAGATGCTTTCCCAAGAGGCTGCTCTTCCAGTGAGTAAGGGTAACTCTGAGTCTTTGTTTTATCCTTCTAAGAAGCAACCTCTGCTCTGGGTGTGCCAGGGGATACACTGAAGAAAGGGGATCTGCCTGGAGCAAGCATCTGCCAGGGAGAAAAGCAGTGAAACAAACCTGTGTGCTGGGGACCATCTGGCAGATGTGGTTCAGGATCCGTTTCTTGTCTTTCTTCTGGTTTGGAGGCACTGCTCAGCTTCCAATCAGCTTTCCAGTGCCTAAAGGGGCTCCAGGAAACCTGGAGAGAGGCTTTGGACAAGGGCCTGTAGGGACAGGACAAGGGGAATGGCTTCAACCTGCCAGAGGGGAGACTGAGGACTGCTCCCTTCACAGAGCTACCAGCCTGTTGGCACCTCTGCTCAATGCTGCTGGTGCTCCCCACTACACTCATTTGACACTAGAACCTTTAAGGGGTGCATTAGTGACTGGTGCACCCTGCTCTGGACACATGGAGCTGCTCAAAGCAGCAAGCACATGGACACCACCAGCTGTGGTCATGCACAAAGCCTGGGTTCTGTGTATGCTCAGCAGACTCCTTTCTACTTCAAATCCCTGGAGCAAGACAGGTTTGGCAAAACATGCCAAACCAGCTACTGGCAGAGACTGCAGCTGGTCAAATCACAATCAATAAACCAGCTTATTGCAGGGTTTATACAATGGCTGCTAAAAGTGAGAAACTGACAGCAGCCAGCATTTACTTCGTAAATCTATCAGTGCTGTCAGCTCAGCTGCCAGCAGAACCGATCCCTGCTTTGGAGACTGGGAACTGAGTTGTGGAGTTCACCCTTTCATTTTCTTTTTCCCATGGGTAAATCTCTGCCCTTCGTTTCAAAATGTTGCTGCCCAGGGTCTGTCTCTGTTACACGCTCTGGCCTCCATCCTCTTTCTAAGGGGAGCCTGTCACTAGTTTTAGTAGAAGCACTTGCTTTATTAAAGACCTTTGGTAACAGGAAATAAATAGCTATCAATTTTGCATTCAATTAAAAGCTGTTATTAACACTAAACTATGCTGAGGAAGTTCTGCAAAGGTTCTTCACGTTTCAGAGTTAGTCATTTTTCATGTTAATGAAGAGGTCCACAGTGTGCTCTGATTAAAAATTAAAATAATTAAAAATCCCAGAGCTTTTCAAATATCATCAGTACTGCTGTCTGGAGGACTGCCATGCAGTGCCACTACACATCACCCACTGCATGCCTCCACTGAGCTGCTGCCCGCGGTCCCAGGCCATGTAGCAGTCCCACGTGCAGAGCCCTGGGCATCAAGGATGGATGCACAATGTCAGACTCGACTTTCTTCCTCTTCCACTGCCCGGTGAAGACCTGGAATGAACTTCAAAATATTCTTTCGAACACTGGGTCTCCTGCTTTTCCTCGGGAGGGTCCCAAAAGTACTGGTGCAGCTGCTGCCCTCCCAGAGTGGTGACATGGACCCACTGCTGGCCAGGCTGATACTGCGGATCCTCCTCAGTGATGACCTCCCAGGAGCACCATCTCCATCCCTGGGGAAGAAGCAGTCATCATCCACACTCGACTGGCGGCTCAGGCTCTCTGCAGCTGAATCCTCAAAGGCGCAGCTCTGGTAGAAGCTGTCCTCGCTGTCCACGGTCATTGAGCTAAGCCGGCTGCGGGAGCTGCTCTCACTGGAGAAGCGAGGCTTCACCCCAAAGAGATGTCCTACCGTGCTGCTGCCGCTGAGCAAGCTGGCCTCTTCCAGCTCCAGGGCACCCAGCAGTGCGTTGTCATTCACCTCCCCTGAAAGCAGAAGCCAAAGAGGAGCATTCTTTACCGGTGTCTGCTCCACGCTGGAGAGAAGATAGCCTGTGCCATAGTGATGCAGGGAAATGTCATGCCCAGCATGTCAGTGCAGGGAGCAGCCCCTTTCCCTCAAGGGAAGCTGTTTCCCAGCTGTGGGGTGCTCTCTGCCGCTGCCATCCCCCACATGCAGCATCAAAGCCACTCTCTAGACAGCCCATAAAAAACACAAGCAAAAAAAAAACCTTTCCTCTGATAAGTCCAAATAAAAATGGATAAAATATTTGCAGCCCAGAACTCATGTGAAAGAGCCTTTGGTCTGCATTAGTCAAGCAACACCCAAATTTATCACTCCCAGAAAAAAGCTTTCTAAGGGGCAGCCCCATGCCTTCATTTGCAGGGGAAAAAGAAAGCAAATGAAAATCAGGTTAAAGAATTGCTTTTTACAGATGAGACACTGTTTCCACAGAAGAACTCAGCAGCACTGCGGTTTTCTACCCGGAAACCAAGGACGTACCGTGCAGCAAGCGTTGTTCCTGTAAGAGCAGAGAGCGCAATTCCACCCATTTCTGCTGCAGACTTTGCTGTGGAGGAGGAAGAGGGCTCTGTCATTCATACATATTTGCACAAGCATAAAACACTTGTAGAGAAAACAATTTAGAAAGTACAGGCACTACAGGCAGCACTTGTATGTCCCTTTTTTTACAGAGACAATTTTCCTGGAGTTTAGCAAATTTCTCCACAGTGCACTCATATCCTGGGTGCTCAGTGAGGTGCTGTACACATCCGCTTTGAGAGCATGCTGCTTGCCTTCGGCCAGCACAGGACAGGCTCTGCAGCCACTTCCTCTAGCCCTCCGCAGCTCTGGAGCCCACCAGCCATGAACTGGCACCCCACTCCTCATTCCTGGATCCTGCAGTGCAGCATGGGGATGGCACAGCTAAGCATCCCAACCTTGTGTTAAAGTAACACCACCCTGTGCATAACCAACCTAATGCCATCCAACGCAGCGACATTTTTCTTTCCCTCTGTTGCAGATCAACTTTTGATGTAAAAACAAACTATTGAACAGTTAATTAAAGAAATGATAACAAATCAACTGATGAGCCTCTGCCTGGAGACAGTCACAGTAGGTACTTCCCCAGTAACCTGCCTGAACCTGCTGCACCTCAGATGTGCAGCCAGACAGGCTGGCAAATCACACACTTGTACACCCAAACTGACCAGACCTTCATGGGCAATCCTGTCAGTACATTCACTCTTTTCCCCTTACTTTGGAAAAATCAAACACACAATTGAAACCCCAGCCCAGCTGTAAGGTGGTGATGTACTGGGATGCCGTGTGGGCAAGCCTGCAAAACAGGAGCAGTGACCACTTTTGAGGAGAACTAGTCGAAGGTCTGCCCTTACAATCTCTACACAGTGTTGAATACAGCAGTTTTTTGACGTTTATAATTCAAAGAGACCTAGGAAATTGCATGTAAGAGATGCTTGTGCAACTGCACGCTCAAGCCTGTGGTGATGCCTTGTACTCACAGGCACACGGCCCTCTCACTGCGGTTACAGGGGTTTGCTTGCAACAACTGGGTACACCCTTCAGTAAGGCACTAGAGACAGTTATAAACAATTAGATTCTTTCCACTGCAGCACACCGATGTAAGAGCACAGGGTCAGGCTCACGCCCTATTTTACTCCGTAGCAACACTCGTTACAGAGGTTTGGCATTTCTGGGAAACTAATGTTTTGTAATAGCTTCCCTCTTGAAACAGAACTACTCAGAGCAGATTTTGAGATTTTGGCTTTATGATTTCCCTGTAAAGGTATGGGGAGGAATAGCCCATTTCTGGTGACCTTACTGGTTATTTCATCCAGATTTACAAGGGACTAGACTTAATGACTTGCCATGGAGTGCCAACAGCGGCCAGGTTGGAAGCATCCCATTGCTGTGCTCTCATTAGCACAGTGATGAATGCTCTGGCTCTGGGTCCTTTCTTGCCATGTCTGGGCTAGCCATCCAGCTGGTCAGTCCCAGCATCTCCAAACACCTCCCTGGCTCCAGGGATGTGGTCACACACAGCTCCACGCAAGGCCAGCATGGCATCTGCACTCACACCAGCCTTCCAACACCTCCCACCTCACCGGACACACTGAGCATGCAGGGGTTTGTCCCAACCCCACAGGGAGCACCAGCGCTGCCTCCAAGCTCGGCTCTCCCAGTTGTTTGCACCAGCCAAGAGCCCAGAGCCCCCCACCACTTACTGGTCAGTTTTACCTGCTTCAGAGAGAAAATAACAGCTGTCTGCCAAGGAGCAATGCCTAAAACCATCGTAACCATTTCCAAAAGCATCCTCCATAGTGCCCATCAGTTTAACAAGCCTTGGAGGGGAAATTGAGCTCACTGAGGTCTCACCCTGGTCTCCTCACCCCTGCCCGTCACCTGGGCTGGACTGATGATGACCAAGATATTGCCTGGACAGCCAGACACTGCCCTCAGCATACACCAGCTGCAGACCAGTGAAGGTTGGGAAGAATCCCTCCTTTCCTCACCCTCCAGCCCCCACAACTAACGTTTGCTCATCTGCAGCATCAGTGTCATGCAGCAAATTACAAGACCCAGTGCTGTACTGTCACAAATGCAGTGCAAACCAATTAAATAAACAATTAAATAAACATTGTTTTAAACATGCTAAATGCTAAATATGAAATTGCCCCCGTGGCAGGACTTACATTTTATAGACAATGACAAACTCTCCCTGCTGCTCAGCTCTGGCAAGCCTAACCCATTTGGCATGAGGCTTATTCTAGCCAGATTAATTTTTAATGAACTTTTTAAAGTACCATACTCCTGTGTGCAGATTTTGGCATAGAGTCGCCATAAGGAAAAATCCTTTACTCAGGTCAACCAAGTCCCAACTTTGGAAAGCCCTTGGACCCTGCAGTGTCATGGCTGCAGTGGAGTGAGCAGAGAGGCATGATGGGTCACTGGCACCCAAAAACCTGTTGCCAGCCTGGCTGCCTCAGAGTCAGCTGGGAGAGCAGACGTTCTACAAGTCAGAGGTGCCATCAGCATGCTGTCCCTGAAGAGCCTGGGCTCTGCCTGGGAAAGCCTGCCTTACCTTTCTGCTAAATACAGAGGATACTAAAATACACTGTTCTGTTCTTACAGGGGAGGACTGCTGACCAGCTGGGCACAGCTGAGACACAGGCAGAACTGGAAATATTGAGAGAGCTACAGAAATTATTGCAGGCAAAAATACTGCCAAAAAAATATGCAGAAAATATTATGGGGACTGTGGCTTGGGGTGCTGGTGACAGTGGACACATGGGTGTTTGTCCCCTGCCAGGACACCTAGCCCCATGGACACCCACTTACTTCCATTAGCAGTGAACCACAACAGGCCTCCGCATTCAACAACAGATTAACTATTTAATTACATTACCTTCAGTAGCTGCAGCTTGGTCTCGAGCTCCATCTTCCGCACAAACATGGCCCCGTTGATAGTTTCTAACCTGTGAGGAACAGGCAACGTTGGCACTGAAGTGGAGAGGAATGTTCAGCGCTTCCAGGCCATGTACCACAGTGCACTGCAGAGCATGGAGCCACAGAGTGCTCAGGAAGCAGCTGGATGTGGGGACAGGGAGTACCCCACATGCTGAGCCCTCTTCTCTGTGGCTGTCTTCAGCCCTCACATGCAACAAGAGTGTGGCTCTGCACAGACTCAAAGGGACCCTCTGAGACAGCACAGGACTGCAGGGGGGCACCAGAAGCTTTCTTGCCTTCTAGCTGGAGAGTCTTTTGAGCTAAAAACCATTTAAAGGAGAGATGCTTACCTCAAATAGTTCCCTGAAGACTTTATCAAGTCCACTATTTGCTTGTGACTATAGCCATCAGTGTTCACACCATTGATACTAGCAAGGATATCACCTGTTAGAGATACACAGAAGCAAAAATTAGCACATGCATGCCTTCCACAGGCTCTACAACAAAAGTAAGTGGGAAGGAAGCAAGGTAAGGTCACCACAGCAGGAAAACAACATGAATAGTTACCAGTTTGAAGGCCAGAAAGATAGGCAGGACTTTCTTCTTGAATTTTGCAGACACAAGTGCATACCTCCAGGGAGTAATCATTTTGGTTTGGAAATTTAATAGTCTGTTAATACCAAAGTGACAGAGTTACCAATATAAAAGACATGAAAACAATTTAAAAATCAAGATTCTTCTTTACACATTTTTGAAATGAGAATTCTGTGATAAGCAGGGTGTGTTATCATGCAAGTGCAAACAGCAGAATGTTATAACCTAACAATTAGAAATTTCATTCTTATGATAGAGAACAGCAGACACCTGAAAGATACCTGTAAGGTGACTTTGCAAAAGAAACCCCAAACTTTTAAAGCAAGTTGGTTATTCAATATCAAAAACTCAGTAACTTCAGTTAAGAATATCTGTTAGCATGGATGCAGATTGCTTTCTGGAAGGGTATTTCATGTTTTTAGCCACAGCATGGCAGGATGTGACTTGGGCTTTCAGGTGATTGACTCCTACTCATTGTGAATGCTGCTTGAGCCAGCTGGTGCTTCCAGATAGCTCGATTCACAATAGAGGAACTGAAAAGCAGGAAAAGTTGAATTGACTTTTGCTCTTTTGGCCTCTTAAACTCGTTATCCGCATCACCACACCCTCTCAAAAGTGTTTTTTATTGTTGACTTATACATTTAAATATACATTAAGTAATCCTAAGTATAAATCCGTCACGTGATTGTCAGTGCTGATGTGATTATCAGTATTTAGAAAAATGCAAAAGTAGGCAATGCAACCTGACCAGATCTTGCAATGGCAGGAAATGTCTTCTTGGTTACATGCAAATACCAGTATTTAGCCACATCTCCCTACCAAAATTTAAGAGTGAAGCTGAACTTCCTGAAAACCTGACAGCCACATCTTACCCAGATATAAGAAGTCATGTTAGATTCACAGATTTCTCAACCAGTGTGGAACAAATAGGGATGAAGTCTGTCTGAGTTCAGAGCTTATCTGCCCAAATCACACTAACACAGTGATATCAGCCCTCGGAAAGATAGTAAAACTTTTGGCTAAATTAAGAACACCAAGTCAAACTTGAGGGTCTTGGAGGACATGCACGTCACACTCACCTACCTACCCCAACCTGAAAAGATTGGGCCAGCTTGAGCGATACAAGGGGACAAGTAGGGTGGGATTCATCACACCTAACTGGAGTGTCTGGAGAGGTGTCGGGATGTCCCTGCAAGAGCTGCCAGGAGAGGCGGGCATCTCTGTGGTGTGACTCATGGCCCCAAGAGAAGCACTCCAGGAGAGTGGACTACCCTCCCATGTACCTTCTCCTCTTGGACTGCAGAAACTGGCTGGGCTGTAGTTTTGGAGGGCACGCCTAGCTTTTAAATGGCTGCAGTGGAAGGGAGAGACCAGCTACCAGAGTGTCTGCTCTGCAAACACTTTGGGTGTTTTGGGAGCCGCACCCAAGCTCTGATCCGCAAGTGGGAAGTAGAAGTGATAACATGCCAGAAACTCTGGCATTCGGCCATCGCTGCAGTTCTCATGAGCTCCCTGCAGATGGTAGACCTAAAGTTTCACATCATCTTGTTGTGGTTTGCCTAATTTTAACTTGTAGTAATGAAATTACGGCCTCTAAATAGTGGCTAAGCCTTAGTATCAGACAAATGCTGCCTTTCCATAGCCTGGACTTTCTAGAGAACTGCTCAGGCTGAATGTTCAGGAAGAAAATGTGCCAAGAACAATTAGTTTTAATCAGAATGTCACATATAATGAAAATCTGCCCTGACAATTTATACAAAAGCCCAATAATTGACTCAATTATCCTCCCTTCTGAAAGCTCTCCAGTGTTCACGAGCTGAATGCTTACCCACTCATTAGTCAGAGAAACAAATCTGAAAAAAGTTAAGCTTTTCCTAATACACTAATTTCACTGAAAATACTGTTTTCCCTTTGTGCGCAGATACAGGCAAGCACTCTGAAGATGCCCTGCCGCCACAGTGATCGAAACACAGGGGTGACATGAGGGGATCTCTCAAAACGTGCTGCTGCCTGCAGGTCCTGCCAGCAGGCAAAGCTCTGTGGCATTGCCACAACTCTCTGCCCCCAAAACTTCATCCTTTTATTCCTGAGATTATCTTTTATTCATAACCAGGATTTTATCAGGTTTACTGATCTGAGAGTTACCTTTCTCACAAAAATATACAGAACAAAACATCTCCCATTAGCAGTGCTCCTGATAAGATTCTGGTTTTCCTATGTAATGATCTACTGAATTCTACATCTAACAGAATTCCTTCCTATATGATTTAGCTCTCAAAAACTCATGCTTAGCAGCTATTTATTAAAAAAACATACCAATACTGTACATCTACTTTGAAAATATGTATGTCTCTATATCTCAAAGGAGGTAGTACAAAGCTACTAGAAGGTATTTTTTTGAGAGAGAGGTTTTTGGATGTCTCTTTATGTTAAAATAGTCTCATATACAATTCTAAAAATACTCATTATGGAAGTAAGAAGTCATTGCCATTGCCTCGTATTTGGATGAGATTTCTCCTACATTCAACACTCTGACTTGTGAGAAGGCCAGAAATTCTCATCTGTGACCTTTGCTGTGAAAAAAAACCCAAACTTGGAAATGCATCCTATTTCTGTATTGTTTACTGTAAGCTCTTCAGATTTCATGAGGAACTGGCAGATACCTTTCTCTGCTTTATTCTGTCTTAACCTAATTTTGAGGATGTGACACTTGAGAGTTTGTGGCATATTTTATTTTTAAATGAATCAGCTTATCATTTAGGCCTTACCTGGATTTCAAACCCAAATGTCTCTTTATCTTCTTTCAATATAGCAACAAGGTGTCTGCAAGAAGAATGAACAGAATTCCAAATGAATGCCAGGTTGCCAATTTGTGCACTCTGTATTTCCAACCAAAACATCATTGCCCACCCTTGTGCTAGCAGGGTGTCATCATGCCTTTCTTCAGATGTTGCAGTGGTGGTGCTTGCTCTTTCCTTACTCAAACTAAATGTCAGCAGTTTGACTTGCACATCCCAGGTGTTGGGTACCACTTTTTGCCCTATACCCTTATCCCACTAGGGCAGCTAAATGGGAAGATTCCCAAAACACAGATTTCATGCAGAATAAGTAAATAACAGTGATTATAGAGGAATATTGTCATACCTTTGTGGCCTGGAGGAGTCACCCCAGGAGCTGGATCTGGCTAAGGCAAGCTGTAATCAGAAACGGGAATAAAAAAGGGTCAGTAGGATCATGGTTCTTTGAGGCACATGGCTAAAATCAGTAGTTTGGAAGAAAACTAAAACTAGCTGCTGGCTTCCCACCCCCAGCTTGTACCAACACAGCCTCTCCTTCAGTCAAATGAGAACTTAAACTTTGAGATAGGGAGGAAAAGCAGCAAGATCCAGGATTCAAGACAGCTTCTCATCATGTTCAGAGCCACCTGTTAGATACTGATGGCAAGTTCAGCTGGGCACAGCAGGGATCCAACAGCCAACAGAAATGACCTCCATGTGCACAAACTTTGGAAAAAGGTGCTCCCTCCTGCCCAAGAAGACTTCCTTCACCCTACCGTGCCTTTCTGAGTGAGTTAGAGAATTTCAAGCCATAACAGGTCTGATATAAATGCTCATGGAAGGTGTTTAACTAACATTGCTGCAAGACAAAGTATCAACTGCAACACATTCTGATGTGAAGGACTGCATTAACTGGCACAAGGAAGATGAAGGAATTCATGTTCATTTTTACCATGTTGGAAATTAAGTCCTGAAAAACTGGCTATAGCTCAGCTTTTCTTATTTTCCTGAACTTTTTAAATATAAAATTTAATATTTCCAAAAATAAAGCCAAAACAAAACCAACATGAGTACTCTTAGTAAATCAAAATATTGTTTCAGTCGTTCACCTCCAGAAAACATCTGGGCATCCTCACTGGCAGATGGTAATGCTGAACCTGTTCCAGCTTTATTAGAAAACTGCCCACTAGCTATCAAATCTTTCCTGCAATAAGTTAAAATTGACAGCTGCCCTACTGCCAGCCAATATAAAATAAAGAAACACAAGGCTTTTCTTGTGCAGTGGTGATAATTTCAGCTTGACTCTGACATCAAAAATGCTTGGAGCAGAAAACTCTTCCCCAAAGTGCTGGAGATGTAATTTCTGAGGACTCCAGAATAGGGGCAGACAAGAGGCACAACCACTCAAGGAAAGCCCTGCATCCAACAGGGGATCGGAGATGGACTTTCCACTGGTTCTAGCAATGTCAACAATGCTCTTGTCTTATTTTGCACACTTACAAAACAATCAAACAGAACAGGAAGAAAAATAAATAAATAATAAAAACCCCCTAACCCAAAACACACTATATTAGCAGCCCTGTGTTTTCAAATAACAGAAGGAATATTCCTTCTTCACAATTCACTTTATTGTACTGCAGTGCACCACATGGAGTAAGGGGTCAGCCAGTGCTGCACCATGGCATGTGGCCACCCCATACCATGGTCTGCTACCTCCTCAGGAGTGCACAGGCACTCTTGTTCTTGGGGAAGGCTGATGGGCACACAGCACCAGAGCATCTTTCCAACACTGGGAGCCCTGCAAAAAGCTGAAATGAGAGAGGCTCCAAGATTCTGAAAAGCAGAGATTGCCATCATTCCCATTACTGCTGTAACTATTATCTCTAAAATGCCCAAATCGCGTCTCTATTATACTAAGGCCTCACCTTTCTTTTATACCTTCCCACTAAAAATCTGTGGGCATTTATAAACTTGTTGCTTGTCAGAAAAGGCAGAAAGCACACATAAACTAAGGTAGCTGCAGACAATTTTCTCTGCAGTTTCTTGTGGCAGTTGCACAGCATTTCTGAGCCAATTGATGCATGGTCATGGCAACAAGTATCTAAGATCCCTGCTTCAAGCAAGACAGACCTGTACCTGAAGAGTTCTCTGGAGAAAGTGAGGATCAGTGTTAAACATTGATTTTTCCCATAAAAATGAAACACAAATAAGGAATTACATTATCCCTGAAATGACTGTAGTCTATACAGCCACACATCCCGGGCTTCAGCAGTATAAAATGATACCACAGCATACCACCATACACACCATGACAAGAAACATATGTTTACTTGAAAGAAAAGGAGAGGAAGGAGAGACCACATGTGTAATACGAACTGCAAACCAGGTGCAACAGCTAATGGCAGGCCAGCGAGCATTAGGTATATATCGTCTACGCAGACCAGTTGTCGGGCCTTATACCCGTGTTGTAAATCATCTTTAACAAACACAGCCATGTCACAGCCATTACTGCCAGCTTCTCCTTGCACTAGCAGCAATTGCTGCACAAAGGGCTGCTCCTTTGCAGCTGTGGGGGCTGGATGCTACCCAGCAGTGGCATTCCCAAGATTAGTCTGGCTCTGGCTTTCCTTTATCTCCCCACACTTGTACAAAGAAAAGGATTAAGTGTGTTTCCTTTACTGAACAAAGCCTTAGGTGCGCAGATATTATGTACCAGTTTTCTAATAGTGCTTCCAGATTACAATGTGTCTCAAACATTTCCCATTTAGGTTCCTTCATGCTAGACAAATAGACCAAAGATGGAATTGCTCACCTGGCAATTTACAGCAACAGCAAGACAGTTTTGTGCAACTCCAGTTGCAAGCAGCAGAAATACACTGTTCTGGGGGAAAAGCCCAGATGCCAGAGGCAGCCCAACCAGTCTAACAGTTGTAGCAAAATACTCCAAAACTCAGGTGCTTTCTGTCAGCACTGCAGCACAAAGAGCAGTTCAGCCAGGCTGCTATACTGAAGTAAATGCAGTTTAAAGGAACTCGTGAACAGCAAGAGCCTATTTTGACCAGCAGTGCTGTTGTAAACAGAGAAGAAATACAGCCAGGGCAGATCTCAGCTGCAAAAGCATTTCATGCGCCCAAGCCCCTGCAGGCAGAACACTTGCTCCTCTCAAGAGCTTCCCACACCGCCAACGCTGAAAAGATTTTATTGCAATCCCCAAACCGGCTAGGCTAAAGTCATCTGGTGGTGATCCGTCTAGCTCCCTGACACCAGGAGCCACAGTGAACCTGTGCGGTCACTTGGGGAAATTGGGACGTTTCTGCTGGTACCTGCAGGTACAGGCAGAAAGCAGCTTTCCAGGCTGGAAGGAGCCACCAGAAACAACCCCGTACCTGCTTGCACCCACGGGGCAGCGTCCCCACTATGTTGGTCAGGAGATGGATCCTCCTGTTGTCCATTGGCAGAGCCTGCTCCCCCGCAGTAGTGTCAGCACCGAAGCCTGTGAAGTTGGCGTTATGGTTTTGCTGATTGAGCCACCTTAGAGCCATGTTGGTGGAAGGTCATTTGAAGTAGCATTGCTAAATGCTGCAGCATGGCTGAGAAAACTAAAATACACTCACCCCTCCGTGACCAAAAAGTATAAGACCGGAAAGCCAGCCACATGACTTGTGGTTTAGGTGCATGTTACATAAATCTCTTCTAGCAGATCATCAGGGCACTTGGTATGTGTTGTGCTCATAGGACAGTTAAGAATTAGGCTTGGCAGTTAAAGAAATCTGCTTAATTTTAACATTCTTGCACACAGTTCTCTCCAAACAGCTTCTTCTCTCTGCAATGATTTGTCCTTAAAGCACTATTTGCTTCAGACACTTGCCTGCATTCCAGTTGTTCATTCTCCCACTTGCACATCATCGCCTGCATTGCTCAAATTACCTTTGTGAAAGATGGGAAAATAATGCTTTCTTTGGGTAATGGTATTAGTGCATGCCATTCCAGCCACAGAGAGGAAAGCAAGAACTGAGAGCAGGAGCTGAAAACGCTGCAAAGCAAGGCTAGAGCAATGTCTGCAGCTTGAGTTTTGGTAGGGAGCAATGAATTACTCAACAAAGCAGTTTTGGGAGCAAACACCAAAGTAAGTGCAGGGTCCAAAGAAATGGACATGAGGAGCTGCCACAGAAGAGCCATGGACAGGCACAGTGCCAGGGAGAGCCCTGCCCAAATGTCAGCCTTGCATCTTCCTTGGCTGGCCGGGGCTGGAGGAGGATGGCGGGAGCTGCAGGAAGGCAGCTGCACTGTGCCTGGCCAGGTGCATGCGCTGAGGCCATCCGGGCGGGCAGGTGGGGTGGTCACAATTGCCAGTGACATCCCAGGGACCCTCTCCTGCACACCCCCTTTGCACACCTGCTTGGCATGCTGTGCCGGCAGCGAGGGAGCTGAGCCATCCATCCCCCTGGAGCACAGCAATCCCAACTGGGATCTTGCCCTGGCCTGCACATGTGGCAAGCTGTTGCTCTAAAATCAAGTTTTCTTACAGGGGGTTCCTCTCTTCTGTTCCAGCAGCAAACTCATTTGGGAGGTTTCATCACGCTGGGAATTTTTTGCTGGGTTGTTTTTTCATTCCAGTTATCATCTGACCTGTTGCTCCCCAGAGCTAGGTGCCCCTGGCCAGCCAGCATTGACTGCTATAAGTGGCAGGGGCAGCCACTGAGAAAGGCTGGATACTGATGGGACTCATCTGAAACACACTGACATTCTTTTGCTGAGTCAGCTGGACAAACACTGAGGACTAACTCTACAAATGAGCCAAAGTTTGTCACAACCAAACTTAGCTGGCATTTGAACCTTCGCAAGGGACAAGCACAGCTATTGCTGACAAAACAGAGAAGTAATAAAAATGTACAAGTTACATTCCTTTTTCTCAGTAGAGACCTTTCATGCACCTTTATGAAGTATCACTACATGCAGTAGTAGGAGACCCACCTCCCGGACAGAGAGGTGCACCATGGGGAGAGGGCAGTTCAGTTTTGTCTCTGCTAACCTTGTGGAATGCCAGTGCAGTCTGTTGTGTGCTGTCACGACAGATTAATTCAGAGGTGATTTGCATGCCTTTTATAGTGCTCTGTCCCTACAAGCGGTGATGGAGGAGGTGCAGGGATGGGCGTCCAGCTGTGACCAAGAGCACTCGCCCACAGAAAAGATAACGGCTTTTATGTAAGGGACTGTGAAAAGCAGAACAAGTTTGTGAAATTAGCATAATTTTAAAAAAGAAACCTGTGTCTCCTTTTATGATGGAAACAAGTCTGGGTTTGGACTGCAGAACACTATAGATCACATCACGATCTTGGCAGAAACTCACGGTAAGTAAAGCAATGAACACAGTGGGATGGGACGTTCAACTAAAAGGCGAGTAAAATTTAACTCCTAGGAGTTACATAACACGGGAGTTTTTTGTTTGCTTTTTTTTTTTTTGCACTGCTGATTTTAATCATATTTCTGACTCATTTTATTTTCTTACTACTACTTACCCAGCCCTTACTGTGCCACTTCACCAGGGAGGAGCTGCCTTCCCTCCCACTCCCTGCACCACTGGTCAGCACAGTCCCATGATGGTACCCTCACAGGAGAGCCGCCAGCTGCTCCTCCCACAGAAGCAGGATCCGCATCTATCCCCACATCTTTCTAACTACTCTGCCATGCCCAAAAGGACATCATGTTTCACACACATTTCAAAGTGCTTGGACTGTTTTCTTGGTAAAGATCTCCCTTGCTTTTTTCTTTAATCTTGTGATGCCTCATCTTGCCATCAAACGAAATTCCCAGTAATTTTAGGAGCAAAGTGAAATATTCCATAAGAATGATATCTATGTGCTATTGAAAAATACTGTATCACTTCAGAAATGGTCAGTGCTGGAGAAGAGATCTGAAATGACTTGGCAAAGGCACAGAGTCTCCCACATCTGCATGCTCCAGCAGAGATGCCTCATCTGTCTGCTCATTGGAGTACTGCACCTTGACCAGTCTTGCCTTGGCAGGGCTTGCAAGTCCTGGGGGGTTAGAAAAAATAGCACACCCCTCCCTGTGCAGGGCAGGGGTGCACGGCCTCCCAGGCAAGCTGAGCTCTGAGCTGAAACCTTCCCCTTGAGACCATCCCACCACCATCCCTGTCCTGATTTCAGCTGTAACAGTTATTTTTTAATGAGAATTAAAGAACTTTTGGTACATTGCTGTCATCTCACAAAAGATTTTAAGGAAAAACAAAATCACAAATTTTCAAGAAAAAGGAATTTTTGCAGAATTGGGCTGGCACCAGTCGGTACCAGTCATCACCAGTGACTGCTGGGGACCCTGTCTGGGTGCAGTTTCACCACTGCTGAGGACACCAACTGCTGGCCATCCAAACCAGCCAAAGAACAGACCTTGATGTCTCCTGCAGCCTGCTAGACTGCCCTTTGCCTCCCCCCTGGGTCTCCTGTGTGGGTTTCTTCAGCTGAATGTGTGCACGTATGCTGGCTTTAGAACTGGGGTTTTCTGCCAGCCCAGAAAGAAAGGCTGCTGGCAGACCAGCACTTCTGCTTCCTGACACCCAACCTGTAGCCTGATAAATGCCAGATAAAACCCCCATTTTCCAGGAGGTATTGGCGATACAGCAGGCAGGAAAATGGTATCTTCCTCTTTTGAAGAAGTATTGGCAATGCTTTGGGATAAGTAATGAAAAGGGGGTTGGATTTGTTTTTATTCCATAGCAGTCCTGACGCCTTGACACGGATGGCTTCTAACTCTCCCAAGCCTTTGCTCATGGTTGAGTGTTTATGCGAAGGATGTTGCCTCCATATTCCTTCCTAGGGATCCTGAGGAGCATTGTTTCTTTCTTCAGCCAAAGGCTGGATTAACCAGTTTAAAATATGGCCACTGGAACATTTTTATGTTTGGCAGGTATCTGCAATTTAAAAAAAATGAAATATATTCTGACCCAAGCTCTGATTATTTCAGTCTGTAGGTGCTATTGGCATCACTGAAGTTCATGTTTCTCCCTCATGCTCTGCCCTCCTGGTTCTCAGGAAGGCATTTGCTGGAGCAGAGGAACTCCTAGTGCCAAGAAAAGGTTGACATGGGGCTTACGCTGCTCTAGGGGATCCACTCATTACCCTGCATTCCTGAAGTGTTGCTACATTCCCATCTTAAATACTCACCCTTCAAAACCTCAGCATCTTGCAACAGAGGAACATCCTGTCAGAAAATACCTGATCCACATAGCTGGAGGGTTTATGGCTGACACGGCTGAGTCCCTTCAGTCCCTGGTCCTCTCCTGGCAGACAGACAAGGACAGATGTATGTTGCATGTCACAGCAGCACCCCAGGGGTGGTTTAACATATCTGTCCTTTGCCTTTGAGATGAGGAATGAATGTCGGGGCAGATCAATGGGGAACCCCTCTGGGTTAAGGGAGGGCACCGACCCTTCTCACAGTTTATCTCTCACTTGCCTCCACCATGGTACTTGTTCGGGGGATAAAAAAAGAGTTAAAAAAGTAATGCACAACAGGGCGAAAACTCTCCTTTTTCCTGAGAGCAGTAAGCTGTGCCTCAGGGGTGGTGTCTGCTTACTTGCTAAAGCATGCTGTGTAATGTGGTGATGGTGGTGACTCAAAGCCTCTTCCCCATTTCCTGCCCACAATCACCCTGCTAAGTGCCTTTGAAAACAAACAAAATGCATTTCAGTTCCTCAGGCAACCCTCCCTTACTTTTCTGAAACCGAGTGACTCATCTCCAGCCAAGCTGAGAGGAGAAACAAATGCAGTCTCCCACCAGAGCAAAAAGCGGGACCTTTGAGGCTCTTCAGACAAATCAGCTCAGTGCTAAACTCCCAAAGTATATACAATGACATACAGGTGCCAGCAGCACTGCCAGCTAATGTCTATCTTGCACACTAAACCTCTCTAACACACTGTTACTATTGGCAGACTAACAATATGGTGCTATGAGCACACCATCTTTTCATTCCTCAGTTCTCCTTCAATGTGCCCATGGTGCTGATGTGTTCTGGGCAGACATGAGCTTGGGGAAGGCTGATGAAGAAGGGAAGAGCAGAGAAAACATTTTGCCAGAGCTCTCCTTTCCTCCTACCAGTTTCTGTGGAATGAAAGCAGAAAATCCTCATCTTCCACCCTCAGACCCCAGAAAGATGTTTCTTTGCTCCTCCATGGAGATCGAGTCCTTGGTCAATCAGTGCCTCTGCCCCTCCAGTCCCAGAGTTCCCAGGCTCTTTACAGGCACCCCAGTTCCCAAAAGTACTTCCAGCGTTGATGTCTGCAGAGGAGCTCCCTGTCAAACATCAGTGCAGATCCCAGCCTCTCCAGCACTTTCCAGGAGCAGCCCTGCTCCATAACGGAGCTCGGGCACTGTAGGCTCTGCTCTTGCCCACCACCCTGCGACAGCCCCAACTCGTGCTCTCAGCCCTGGATTCAGGGCACAGCACCCTCCTGAAGGATCACAACCCTGAGACACCTTTGGGATACCTCAAGTAGCTGCTGCTTGATTGCAACATTATCTGTCAAATCGAGCTTGCTGCTTTCTCAGTGTTGTTACTTCCATAGGTTGAACTTGGCTTCCCAAGGACAATCAGGTTCTGCTCTAACCATTTTCCCTTTTCTTTATAGAGCTTATGTGAACTACAAATTTCTAGCTGTTGTGAAAGGAAACCAAAACTGCCATGACACTAAGGGACTGGTTTTACATTTAAATAATTCGATGGATGCCCACAGACTTAGAATGGATTTGCATTTAATGAAAAGAGAACTGAGCTCTTGAGTGATCTTGCTGAAAAGGCGACATGAGGATGTTCCTGCAAGTTGGTCTAAAATGAACAACTGCATATCCTGTGATAAAGACTTGTAAGAGTGCAAAAACTTTCTTTGAGACTGACGAAATCTGCAGCATGGTTTGAAACAGTCTCTATATTTTTAGAATGAGGTTTTGTATTGTTACACTTTAACATGTAGACAAACCACACAAGCTGTTTTAAGTAGCTAGTCCTTTGTACTACCAACTTTTCCACTTGATAAGTAGCTGGTAAACCATGCTATGACTCAGATTAACGGTTTGAGTACTCAAATGAGTATCACCCCACAGGTCTGTCAGCATAGCTGCTGATCTACCCCATGTGCTTTCCTCTTCTTTACTAACAATTTTTTCAGAATACCAAATTATGAACTATGGGGCTGATTTTGACAAAATCTTGAACCACAAGCCTCTTGCTGAGGGTTGGAACTGTTCTGAAAGTTTAGATTCCTGACCCCTACATAGCCTGAGTTTCTGATTCTGTATTAGACTTTCAAACATTTGTGAAGTGTAAGATGATAATCCTGAGCAATGATCTTGGTGACTCGTTTATAGCCAGTAAATTGCCAGCACTTCTCATATGATTTAACTTACCAGTGAAATCAGAAAGGGGATTTTTGTAATGAATGAAACATGAAAAGCAATACAGGAATATACCAGATAGACACCTGTACCCCCTCTCAGGAGCAGATAAAGGGCACCCCTCTGCCTGTATACACAATAATATATATAACTGCTTGTTTGTAACAGAAGATACTCAGACAACTGCAGTACCACTGAGTTGTAGCATCCTACTTATACTGCTGTCTCATGAAAAGATAATTTTCATCTGTGTCCATCTTCTTTGTTATTCAAAATAATCTCAAAAGGTTTAAAATGAAGTAGATTTTAGTGTTTCAAAACGTTTAAATTAGTAGATTTCAGCATTACATTCCCCCACACACCACAAAAACTCAGGTGAGTATCAATGTCATCTTAAATTTTTCCACAGTTTTGATAGCATTGAGACACCAGTCAGACCAAATCCCTTTTGCAATGCAGCTTTGTAAGTTACGGCTTCTCTCAGTCCTGCCCAGAGGAGAATGAAATAAATCACGTAAACTTTGTTTTACCTGAAGCCTGCTGCCATTTTGCGCCCTCACCAGCACAACCCAGCACAGAGTGTCCTCATGGAGCTGTTTGCCCATGCTCTGCTCCTGCAGAGGTTCTTTCACCCATGAGAGGGACTGAAGTGTCAGCACACCCAATTTTACCTCCTGGGATTTGTTCTCTATTTCACTGGAAATAAATTCCCAGAGAACAAAGATGGCCACTCCTGCTAGGGCAGTGCTCTGAAACAAGAATGCTTCCCAGGAGGGAAGTTCAACAAGGCCAACTGCAAGGTCCTACACCTGGGTTGGAGCAATCCCAGGCACAGCTACAGGTTGGGCAGAGAAGAGATTCAGAGCAGCCC
>JAVHNF010003601.1:10135-20178 GCA_034783455.1 Micropsitta finschii | reverse complement strand
TAACATGACTAAGAGGCACGGAAGGCACAAACTTGACCCTAGTTTAGTGCAGCTGAGTCACATGTCTTTACAAAAAGGCTGAGTTAAGTGTGTTTTAAGTATTTTTTTATATTTTAAAGGGAAAAGAGAAAAATATCTCATTTAATTAGAGAAGATGCTTTGTTTCAAGAATACACCCAGCAGGGTGACATTTAATAACAGCACTGTCTCTTCTGGCAGTAGCTTGTCAGGTTAGAGGCACCCAGTTCTACCTGCTGTTCAAACACAATGTGAGAAATAGGTCCTTTCCAGGATATTTGAGGATCTCAAAATAAAATGTGACAAGTTGGTGAAAGCAAACAAAGAGGGCTTGAAACAGAGGAGCACTGAAAAGAAAGGTCATATGGCAGGACCACTTGGCTTAGTACGACTTGGCCACATGCTCCTTTAAGAAGAGAAGCAAGAGATCCTAATAGTCCATTAGCTAGCAATTTGGCAGTGGACACTATGGTAGTAAGGGGTCTTCAAAACCGACCTGAAGGAAAACACAGAATCCCACAGAATGGTTGGGGCTAGAAGGGACCTTTGGAGGTCATCTGGTTCAGCCCCTTCTGCTCTGGCAGGACCACCTAAAGGCAGTTGCTCAGGACCATGTCCAGACAGCTTTTGACTGTCTCCAAGATGGGAACTCCACAACCTCCCTGGGCAACCTGCGGCAGTGCTCAGTCACTCTCACAGTAAAAAAGTGTTTCTTGATGTTCAAAGGGAACCCCCTGTGTTTCATTTTGCACCCATTGCCTCTGGCCTTGTCAGTGGCCAATCAGGAATAAGCAGGATGTTCTCCAAGAAATGCTTTTCACTCATAGATTGCAAGACTCCAGATTTCTATGTCCACAAAGCATGAGAGGGATGACTTGATAAAATTTTTACCAGGTAACTCACAAAGCCCAGCACTTAGGAAACAACAGGTCAGCCCCAGACACTGCGACTTGAAGACCTTGTTTCAAAAACAAACAAGGTTTGTTTGGGTTTGAAAGCTGAATCACAGAATCATAGAATACCAGATTGGAAGGGACTTCAAGATCATCTGGTCCAAACTTTCTTGGCAAAAGCACAGTCTAGACAAGATGGCCCAGCACCCCGTCCAGACAAATCTTAAAAGTATTTAACGCTGGGGACTCCATCGCCTTCCTGAGGGCATTATTCCAATGGCTGGTTGCTCTCAGTGGGAAAAAGAATTCCTCTTGTGTCCAACCTGAATCTCTCTATCGCCTCTTGTCTTTTCCATGTGACTCCTTGTAAAAAGTGAGTCTTCATCTTCTTGGTAGCCACCCTGTAAATACTGGAACACAGTCATAAAATCTCCCCTGAGCCTTCTGTTCTCTAGGCTGAACAAACCCTGTTCTCTCAGCCTTTACGCACATGGCTTCCTAGTCTTTGGATCATCTTTCTAGCCCTTCTCTGCACCCTCTCCATATCTCCATATCCAGATATCCATATCTGCCTGTCCATATCTTTTCTGCAGGAACCAAAACTAAACACAATATTACAGGTGTGGCCTGACAAGCACTTAGTAGAGTGGGATAATGACTTCTTTATCCATGCTGTTGGTGCCCTTGTTGATGAAACCCAGCATCCTGTTGGCTTTCTTTGACACAGCAGCACACCCTTCACTCCCTGCTGCCCATCATGACCACCAGGACTTGTTCCACACAGCTTCTCCCCAGCGAGGTAGATCTCAGCCTGTGCTGCACTCTTGGATTGCGTTTTCCCAGGTACAAACCTTATGTTTGTCTTTGTTGAACTTCATAACATTCTTGTTAGTCAAATCATCCAGCCTATCCAGGTAATCCTGCAGGGTGTCTCTCCCCTCCAAAGCATTCACTTGGTACTGCTGGCAAACTTGGCCTTCATTCCAGATCCTTTATAAGACATTGAACAGCACTGGACACAATACCAATCCCTGGGGGACCCCACTTGTGACAGGTCTCCAGTTTGAAAAGGAACTACCTATTCACCACCACCCTTGGGGTGCAGCCAGTCAGCCAGTTACTCACCCACCACACAGACCACTTGTCTAGACCTTAATGCATCAGGTTTGAGCATAATAAAATCATTAATTAATAGTAAAGAAAAATGTCGGGTAGCCATTATAAATTCTCTGATGTTGAGAGTGCTGTGAAAGCAACAGCTTTGATAGGTGACCTGCACTCTTTCATCTCAATGCAATATTAACAATAGAATATTAATTACAAGCATAATGCTACTTCTTATGTCGACATCTTAATCTATTTCACAGGTCACTTTTGTGACAACATGACCAGCTGATGGATGCAGTAGCATATGGAAAGATGCAACAGGCAGCTTGCTGTTGTCACTGATGCTGTAGATCTTGATCATTCTTTGCCAAAGTATAAATTACTTACTGTAAGGAGAACATTCCACAGCTTTTCCACTGAAGGAATCTATTGCCTTCTCTTCCCAAAATCACAACTAAGTTATATATCTCTGTGTCTCTCAACCTGCTGCTTCTCCCAAGACTTTTTCCATGGGGCATGTGAAGGATATAATTGAATGATACCAGATTCACCAGCTGATCAACAACTAATTTAGCACTGATTATATTGTTCCAAGTGATGGCACATAGTTCACTCCCCTCCAGCTGGTGTCACCTGGCCCTGGGTTCTTTGCTGACTCACATCAAGCAATGTAAATGGTTGCTAGCAATGTATCAGTCAAGTAGACCTACACAGCAGAACATCTGTATTATGCTCTCAACACAGGAGCCAGATGCCTAATACTATGTACTAATGGAGAAAAGGGGGGTTGTGGTTTTAATTCCTTTACATGAAGACCTAACTTAAAACAATAAACATCTGGTGGAATTTGCAAAAGAGCCTTGTGGAGCTGTCGGGCTGTCATGGATACTGCTTAGGAAATGCAAAGCCCACAGGGGCATGTCTGTAGCATCTGAAGTTGCTTTAAAGGCTTCAGAACCTTTAAAGACCTAAATCTCAGTACTGGAAGGTACATTTCTGAGATGATTGTTATCTAATTCAAAGGGCCACAAACTGCAAAGGATGAAATTTGATGCTCCCAAGCCTTTGGGAGCAGGGAAGGAAGTGATCAGAAGGCTGGAGGGTAAAACAGCACCTAACCAGCTTCTAGAGAGCTACAGATACTCTACTGTGAAGAGCATCTGAGTAGGAAATAGGGCAAGAGCAGGAAGACTGGAAGCAAAAGAAAAGTTACTGCTTGTCATAGTCCTCCAACACATCAGGAACTGAACAGCTGATTGCAATGAAGGATGCCAGGAATTGCTTTGAGCATGAACATTTTCCAAACACAGTGACTGTGCAAAGAGACTGTCCACATTTCTGTGAGGTGTGGACTTGCAGGGACTTAGGTGATGCATCGGAATTGCCAAGGCTGGCACCTGTAGTAGGAAAGCCAAGATTTGTCTGGCTCGGAGGTTTTGTGTCAATCTGAGGATATTAAACCCTCACTAATCAAAACCTGCTCATGCTGTAGCTTTTACAAGCGGGTTTCTCCCCTTTTCCGTGTTCTGCCCTGGGGGGGAGAAAAGGCCAGTTCCAAGCTAAGCATTTTTTTCTGGCTCTGCTCTTTCTTGACTAAGTAAGCACAAATGAGCAAGGAGAACATGATAAATCATATGATAGATTATTCTCAATATCTGAAGCAGAAGCCACAAAAATAAATACAGTGATAAATAAATAGGTAAATAAATAAATAGATGTGAAAGTACAGCAGGATCCATTTACAAAATTGTAAGTCTCATTTGTACTGTTCATTCCTTACCTCCATATGTAAATGGGATGTCTCTGATATTTTCCACACCTATTTATCTTATGATATTTTCATGGATCCAACCTCTTTTTTTCTTTCTGAGGCATCTCTAGCACTGTGGCTGGAGATCCCAGCTGGGATACAGCTGTGTTCTGTCCAGCTTTGATGAGCTATAAACGTTTTCCCTTGTGCTAACGTCATGTCATTGCCCACTGCTTTGGGTTTTTGAACACCGGTGGTTAAAAGGCAGATCTGAAATCCCCAAAACTGCGCTTTTTAGTCAAGCATTGCTCTCCTTTTGTATCAGTGGTTTCTAATTAAACAAACAGCAGCGTACTGGAGGACCCAAAGATCATTAAAGGTGTACTTGGGGTATGCAAGTATAGAAACGCAATGCAGGTGTTGTTCCCTCAGTAGCCTTTACAAAATGGACCGGTCAGTCCTCTCACTGATTAGCAATTGCACTAAATGTCTTATAAAAGTCTGACCCTAACACTGCTAATACCTTCAGTCAGCCAAATAAATTATTTCAGACTTTCACAGTGGAAAAAGCCTTCTATTTTATGATTTTATAACCCTGTCATTAGCAATCTTTGAAACAGCATTCCACCCCCAGGTTGCGTTCTGTGGTTATGAACTTCATTTGATCACTGCCCCATCAATTTGACATTAACTGCTACAATTTACAACTGCTCTGGCTTTCTACCTATTATTGTCGTACCTCTGCAAGTGCACAAAACTGCTGCCCAGGGGAAGTCTGAAAGAATGCAATGTCTTGTTAAAACCTGAAAGGGCAATGGGGGTGGGGGGAAGAACCTCCTAGAAGAGAAAACCAAAGGTTTGATAATGAATAATGCTTCATTCTCTGCCGTGAACACGGGTGACCTGGCATGTAGACCACAGCAAAGTAGTGAATAATTCACTGAGAGAGTCATAGACCTCCTGGTAGACCACAGCATTGCTTTGTCTCACAAATATGTTCTCCCACAGAATGGGGCTCAACAGGATGTTTCAGTCTACAAATGTTTAAACAAAAGGCGGGTGTGATGGGGTGTGCAAGGGGGGTACAGTGCATGGAGCAGGCCAGCCTGCATGACTATTTTTCCATTAGCAGCAGCTGATTGATAATTCTATAGGCCCTGCACATAAGGGCAATGGAGAGAAGAATGGCTTTGATGGAGCTGAGGCATACAACTCATGTCCAGTTTCTAACCCAGACAAGAAACCAGTTGCACCCTCAGACAGGAACATTTAAGCATCATTAATTGTCTGAGCTAAAGCCACGGGAGCATGGACATTTTGAGCAGCAGCTGGAATCCAGGCTGATTTCCTGACCTTTGTGCTCATAAAAGGGAAAACATCCAAAGGAGCTATTGCGGCTCAAATATAGTCCCAGATTCCATGTGAGTCGCTTTCTTTGCTTTTGGGGGTTTCTCAGCCTCAGAGACAAATCTGAGGCCAGGATGTTTCTATTCTAGTTTGCAAAAGGAAGAAGGCTCTCAAGTCACAGAACACTATTCAGGCTCTACCTCCTTTTGTCTCCAGGACCAGGACCCTGAATACAGGCCTGGGTCCTCAGGGTTGTGCTGCAGACAGGAGAAGAGCAGTGCAAAACCTCCTAAATCCCAGCTCTGTCCTGGGTCTCAGTTGCATTTGGGAATAAAGCTAGCAGGCACTTTTTGTTGACTTGGATGTCGAACTGTTTATAGAAGCTTTTTGTCATTTCTCTTATGCTTTTCCATCTTCGTAGCCAGAAATATTTTGAGACTAAGCTCTTGGCATACCTGAAGTTTAAATTGTTTGGTCTGATGGGACTTCTGAGTAAGTCACATCTATATCCAGATCCTCTCACGTTACCTTACTCTCGCTAAAACTTATCTTCGCATTTCATTGTGTTGATTTCCAGTGTATAAGATAGCTGATGCCTCGACGGTGCTTCTTTCATCCAGGCAAGCTGAGCTATTCTCAGGTTCTGTAAATTGTAGAAGAATCAAGCAACCGTTCCTCCGTTCTTCCTCCTGATTATCCTCCTATGCTGTACAGCCTTCTGTAGATCTGTTTTTTCTGACATCCCAGGCAGAGCCTTGTCCTCTCACATGGGAAGGATTTGTCTGATCTGTCAATTCACATGCCAGGAGGAGGATGCCCAGATGCTAACGCTTTAGTCTTATGGGCACTGTGGAATGAGGCAGAAGATGTGAGTTCCACCCATGACTTGACAGCTGCTGTGTCTGGCTCAGGAGATCACAAGCAGAAGTTGAAGATGAGGTTATGCATGCTCTCTGCAAGTACATCTGGAGCACTCACAACAAGCCAAGAGTCTGAACTATTTCCTTTGAACTTGATGAGCACAGTATGCTTCAAGGAACACAAGCCATGATACGGTTTTATAAAACAAGCTCCAAGCTTTCAGTTGTACATAAAATCATCTGGAAAATGAACTGCAGAGTCAAGGCATTGCTTTATGTGAAATATTACTATCCAGTTAAGTACTGGATCAGCCCTTCTCCTAAGCTGGATCTGTGAGAGCCTGTAACCTTTGCATTCCTGGGACTCTTCCTCAGCTAGGATCAAGGCTCAGATGTGTAAATACAGGTGGGGAGCATCTATCATTCTGCAGCTTCTGAACAATGCTCCTCTCCCCAGTCTCCATCTGCAAATGAGGAAAAGCAAAAATGGCTCATCAAGTTGGAGGTTATATTTTTTTTCTCTGGTCCATGAATGGTAACAATAAACAATGTCCTTTGAGGGTTGCCTATGGCCTCAGAGCAGTTTGGAGTAGTGGGACGTGGTTATTTCCCTCACTGTAGCAGACCAAATAGTACAGGAACATTACTGCTACCAGTTCTAACATTTCATTAGCTAGTCAGGTGAAGACCCTCTCTGTCCCCACCCCTTCCCTGCTTTGGCCCTGGGGACTGTGTGGTTTGTCTCCTAGTTCTACAGGAAATGTTTTTAGAAGATCCACTGCATGAAAATACGAGGATATGGAAAACAACTAATGTATATCCATGTGCAATTTATGTCACTAATGGATTGGTTCCTGTAGAAATACCAAAACTTAAGATCATTAGAAGTTACTTACACAATCTGAAAATGAGCAGCGGGGTCCAACTGCCTCAATCACTGATACCAGAAGGACAAATGCACTTCCTGTTTCCTTTGAGTCTTATTCCCTCTCTCAGGTTAGACTCTCGAGCAGGTCCTTTGGTACAGTAAGAGGCACAAGAACTGATTGGTGTTTACATTAAATAGAAAATATATCTTAGACTTTTAAAAAATATTTTGTGATAACCATGAAGAATGTAAGAACCCTCACCTCAAGTGTATCAGCTAAAATACACAGTCACTATCTATCAGCACTATATATAGCTAAAGAAGAATGGAATACATTAAGCATTCAGTAATTATGGAATACATATTAAAATTTGGTCTTCTATTTCAAAGTAAGGTAAGTATAAAAATAAAGACAAAAAAACCCAGGAATTGCTAGCATGCATCGTCTTGGCTGTCATTTTATTTTCATGCCAGGTGCAAGAAAGCTCACGGATCAGGTCAGACTGGTGAACAAGCATTTAATCAACATTAAGCATCAGTTGAGGAAGAACATTATATTATAGGTAAAATATAAAACTTTATATAGGGATTAAAAGAGGCCAGGTTTCACTGTTTACATTTGAAGATACATGAATGAATGCATTTCAATTATTTTTCCAGACAAAAATATTTTTTACTAAGAACATGAAGGAATAAAAATCTGGGAGAAGGGCAGTGAGTGAGTCTCAGAAAATGAATTAATGATAAGCAGGTAAGGGATATCTAAAAAAGGTGACACTCAGTTCCCTTGTTCCCAACCCTGCACAAAAATTTTACCTTGAAGTTCCCAGGCTACCTCTATTTTAAAGGAAGTTTGCCTCTAAGTACTGCCAGAAAAAAAAAAATCTTAAGCAAGCTTAAATATATTCTTATGAGGTTTTTTAACAGGCACAATCAAATATTTGAAAGTATAATTTTCTCCAAGAAATGTGACTCTTTCACCTTGGTCCTACATTTGTTTTTTCCTTCCGTTATAGATACAGACAGAATTAACCGCTTTTCCTGCACTTTCTCCCCCCAGAAAAAAAGAATTATTCTGGTCAGTTCTTACACTGGTGCAAAACCACACTGATATGAACAGAGCCATGATAATTAATTAGCTGTAGATTCTTCTCTAACTAAACTCAGAGGCTTGCAGACTGTTTTGTATAAACAGCTCTATAAACAGATATCTGTTAATCCAGCATTTTAACATGAAAGAAGTACCAGTGTTACTTCAAACTCAAACTTCAAGAATAAGAAAATCTCAGAAATAAGTGGAATAGTTATCCAATATATGCCAAATGAACATAATCATAGAATCATAGAATTGAATCATAGAATAGTTAATAATAGTTAACAGTTAATAATGAGAACATATTTTGGAATAAATACATATTGAACATGAAACATATAAACCATATATCCTGATGAATTACCACAATGTATTTTTACAGAAAAGAGATGCAAGAGGTGGCTTTGGGATTTTTCTTGGGTTTTTTTTTTTTGTTCTCAAGACAAATCCTATCAGGTTTGCCTTCAGATTTTTCTTAGCAGCTATCTAAGAACACATTTAATGCAAGTCATACTTGAGCCTTCACAAACAAGAATTTTAATTAGCATTCAGCAATTGAGTTTGCACATGTGATATCTTTACAATATAGACTGGAGAACTGCATCAAACTACGTACATTTACGTGTCAATTGCTATGGTCAGGAGTTCAGTGTTCTGGTTCATTTCAGAAAGCCAATGACCTTGTAAAGAAACCAGGAAAGGTAAATGTGCTCCCACCCTGGAATATTCAACTGTTCCCTGTAATCATGTTGGGGCCATAACAGCCATTAATTTAGGAGCACCCCTCAAGACAGATAGCACCCCTCAGGATAGTATCAGAACAGACTCTTCAGTTAAAGCAAACTGAAGCACATGAAACAGTTTAAGCCTGAAACATAGATGTATCTCTACTGCCAAGGTAGAGATCAACTTCCTTTTTTTTTCACGACAGCATGTGACAGAGCCACTTCTTTAACAGGGAATAGGTGTAGCCGATCCAGTTTCATTGTCCATTTTCAGATTTATCTCAAACCACAACAAATGCAGTGATCAAGAGAGAATCTGGAAGTAAAACCAGGTACTGCCAGGACAAATTTTTCTACTTGCTAACCTGTCATAACATTTCACTATAGCACAAGTAGCCTGCTTGTCCTATATAAGCTGTGCACTAAAATACTGAAAAACCCAAGAAGCATTCCCTTGGGATACTAACAGCACCAAAAAACCAGAACTTCAAGGTACTACAGTAGTAGACAAGGCCTATTGCACTTCCCTGTAGCATAGGATGGGAAGCAGCTGACCAAGGTTAGGGATAAACTAGGTCCCACAGTTATCTAGGCTTCATCGATCCTCACACAGCTGGAGATGCAGATTACCATCACAGTTGTTGCAGAGCAATCAGCAATTGCATGACAGCCCCTCTACACTGGTTCTCCAGTGAGCACTGTGGCTTGCCCAGCTGTGAAAGACAACTAAAATATACCATATATATTTCTGCTGTGATACACCCAACTTTGTAACATCTTCACTCGGCTTTGTCTGGTCCCCTGCTTCAATTTCCTCTCAGGGCTTTGCTCTACTAGACAAGGAGTCTTTGTTTTTCTGATGCTTTAGTTCAGCTATTACTCGTGCCATGCATTCTTGTGTCTTTTCATTCTCTGACCTTTTGTTTATGCTTATTCATGTTCTCCCTTGAAGGTACTCTGAAGGTCTCTGTGGCCTGAGAGACCTGTGGTGCTCCTTAAAAGTTAGCTTTCTACCCTGGTAGTGTGAACAAGCTAGTTCACTGTCCGAGCCACATGGACATGGTTCTTCCCCTGAGAGTTCTGGCTCAACATCTTCCAACATGAAGGCATTAGTAATTTGCTTACCATAAACTAGTGAGAGAATACCTCATTGAACAGTGTGGACTGTACTTGCAGACTTTAACCAAATGTGGAAGGTGACCTGCATACAGCAGTAAACTAAACAGATGACCCTTGCTGAGCAATCAACTGGTGTATCAAAGTGGACTGGTGCTGTAATCACACTATCTTTATAAATACTGCATTGCACTGTAATTATTTTAGCAAACCAGTGAGTTACAGTTCCTTCAGTCTTACACAAATCACAAACAGTGTTAATAAAC